>APFE030387805.1:79259-162619 GCA_000404065.3 Pinus taeda
ACAGATCCACCTTCTGACATCTTCATATTAAATAAATGCTTCATAAGAAATACCTTATTTGAGGCCGAGGGTTTTTCATATAGTTTGGCCAATGCCAACATTAAACCCTCTATTTTCATTTGCTTTGAAATATTAAATGCTACCGACGCCGCTAGGCACAGCCATATTGTTCCAAGTGCCTTTCTGTCGAGAATATCCCATTCTATGTTTGTCATACTCATTGGCTTCTTTGTCTTTTCACTCAATGGTAGGTACATATCTCTCTGATACAGATAATCTTCCATCTGCATCTTCCACAACTAGTAGTTTTGGTTGTTGAATTTTTCGACCCTAAACCTACCATCTTCCACCATTTCTCTCACTTGAACCAGGAACCCTTCTCTCCTGCGAGTTTATCAGCCAAATAAACCTGGCTCTGATACCAGTTTTTAGAAAATTATATATTACAGAGCAATGGAACACATAAAATATTGCAGAAATATAAACATAGAAAATGCATAAAACAAGAGAGACACAGATATACGTGGTTCACCCAGTTTGGGCTACATCCACGGAGAAACAACTAGTCCTCCTTTTATTATATTATCCAGCAAACTGAAGAGATACAAACTACAACCGATCTGCTGTAACTCCCTCTTCGATATCAATCTCCTCTCTTTTCCTCACTCCGAATACAGATATACATAGATGCAATACAATTCTCTCATATATAGCGAGGGGTTGCCTTCTAGGACAAAAAACCCTAAATTAAACATAACTTCTACCGTTAGATCATCCACCTAATGAACAACCCAGATTGACTAGAAATTACTATACTTTTACAAGGCAATTTTACATCTATTTTTAGCTTCGAGGGTGCTACCCCCAAAGCCCCGTCGGGGGACTGCTAGCCCCTAAACCCCCCAGCCGGGGGGGATTAGCCCCCATGGACCCCTGCGGGGGTGACAAGTCCCCCCCACACCCCCCCACGTGGAGGGGTGTACAGTCTTCCTGGGGTATACATATGGCTGAAACCTTTGAATACAAAAGATAATCAGGCTCCACACCCGACATATTGCATTGATCAAATTGCCTTCGGAAGGTTGGGTCAAGGTTTCAAAAAATAAAGGAAAGAAAGGTCGCCTTGAGGATTAACCCCAATTTGGGTGATTCTCTTCTTTAGTTGTGTCTTATGTCCCTTTACATTTACTTTGCTATTCTTTGTACCATTCATCTCTTCTTTGATATCGTTAGTATAACACAAACTATATGCATGTATTGTATTACATTAATCAAAAGCTATTACATATTATATGTCTTAGTGTGATTCAGTTTACTACTAGGGAAATCATACCAATCACACATCAAAATTGATTTTGTCCACTAAAACTATCTAAAACTATAATAGATAATGTAGTAGTATTTAGTAATAAATGTATTATAATTAGCCTTGCCAACTATAGACCATATATCATCAATTGATAGAGTAAAAAATAAGCTAAATGTAGCAACATATTTTGATAGCATGACCATTCATTTAGAAGGGGTATCCACTTGAATGGTTATAGGCAGAATTGTATCTCCCACTAAGTCAATGAACTATAGATTCATCAAAGAACAATCCATCTTTGTCACCTTATGATTAAGCTTCCTCATCTACCTCTTTGTTGCTCTTCGAATCGCTCCACTAAGACTATTCCCATTATGGTATTAATCTACTAATAAACATCAACTTCCTACATGTATTTAGTGGTTCTTGTCCTTGTATTCCATGTGTTCAGAATCCAATTACCCACCTATGTAATGACCTCTTCATTCGATATGAACTTGCGCTCTATTTGAGCTTCCACCTATGCCTTTTCAATTTCTTGTTTGATAGGTTAGGGGTAAGGGGGATTATTATTAGGATAGATCCTACTTGAGCTTTGAGCAGTCCTCTGAGCTCCAGATGTGGATGGTCTTGAGCCGTCATGATGGCCTCTACAATATTGACCACCTCTACCTCTAGCCATAAGATTGAATTGACAGAACTCAACTACATTCTAACTAGAGGGAATAGGGAATCCTTGGACAAGAGTGAGAAGAGGATACGAGTAGGAAGAGGAAAGAGAGGGGCTATTGAGAGGGAACCTTCCAAGCTACCACTAGGAAAGTCGCACTAGACTATGAATAGAGCGAAAACCTATGATCCCCCATAGACAATGAGAACAAGAAGGAAATGGACTTGATAGTTGAAATAAAGCACTCCCACTTGTAGGAGAATAGGAGATGGTAGGCAAACTAAAGGAAGCTAGGAGTCCTCTTAACAACTAAGAACACAGGGAGTAGGACAGATCCTTGGGCACTAAAAAGCAATAAAGGTTTGAAGCTCCAAAGTAGAAGGGAGACTAGGAGCAAGTAAAGCAATGCCGAGGGAGAATATTTACGCACATAGTTCTTGCCAATAATCGAGCCTAGAGAACCAAAGTTGAGTTCTGAGCTATCCTCTGCAAGCATGGAATGAGATAATAAATGATTGAGCCAAGGGAGAGAGAATGCTCAGACCAAAGCCATTATTAGAATTAGGAAATGACATGCAAAAAGGAAACGACAACAAATATTGTGAGAGCGCGTGGTATAAAAGTTGGCCAACTGATAGTGGCTTGACAGGTTTGGATGAGTCCTTTCCTCGCATTTTTCTATGCAATCTCTAGAATTCTCGCCTAGCCTCTCTGGCCATTAATGTGCTCAGAAGTAATACCAATTGCAAACATGATGAGGTAGTACTCCTCTAATCCTACAATTTGCCCCTCCCTCCATTGAATTGACTTAGGTGTTCTTTCCCTACAATGATATTAAATTAGAAAAATGGTGGCTTTGATTGTGAAAACTAGACCTTTATAATAATTTAAGCTAGATATATGCCAAGTAGACAAAACTATCCCTTCCTTTACAAGTGGACAAACTATCCCTTCTTTTACATTCTCTCGATAAGCCAACCTCCAAATTTATATTGACTTGATACACATGCCCTAAATAATTTTATATATTATCAATTAGAATTTATTTTCATATTATATTTAACATCATGAATTTTAAATTTATAAAAATATAACATAATAATCGAGACAAAGTATTTAATAGTTAAGGTTCAACAATGGTGTACCCACAAAAAAATCCAAAAAGCAATGTGTATATCCGTTGATAGGACAACTCACCATTAAAAAGTAAAGGATTGAAATGCAAAAGAAGAATAAAAATATACAAGGATTACTTTTATGCAAACCATTGTTCATGTGGAAGTGGAGTAATATTCCAAGGATTTAATCATTTGAATAATGGTCCATAGTTGCGGTTATAAGAATTTTAATATTTATAATGTTTATTTTAATTTTGAAATATTATATTTTTCTGATAAACAAGATTAATAAGAACCTAAATTCGTATAATTATAATATTAATATAAATTATGTCATAATTTTTTTTATGGCCATCATTCATGAAAACATAATTCTATATTTTATACAACTTCACTCTCGCAGCATCTGGCTTTCTGCTTTCGAGTTGGCCAGATGGAGCATATCTACAAGCTTAGAATCATGTTGCTTTTCTATTTATACACTTACTTTTCTACATCCAGTCAGTTGCATCGCTCTGTATTGCAATTTACAGATCTACCACCCCGTTGTTCAACAAATTAGAAACATGACATGCGGACTTGTGTCAAGGTTTCTGTCATACTTGACATTTTCATTTGACAAAGGAGCAAGTGTGACGGGCCATTCTCCTGACTGCAGAGAACGAGCCCTGATAAACTATGTCCTGCAAAATGCAGAGAAGGGCAATGCAGAGTCCGTGCTGAAAGCTATTGAGAGTTTCACTCAACATACTTGGCTGGCAATTTTAGGGAAGGAGAAGGGTCCTCTTCTGGATGCTGCAGTGCAAAAATTTGAAAACAGAGTGGTCTTAGAGCTTGGAACTTATTGTGGGTATTCTGCCATTAGAATTGCTTCCAAGATGGCAGAGCCTGACAGCAAGCTGATTTCTGTAGAAGTGAACTCACATAACTATGCAATTGCGAGAGAAATGATAGAGCATGCAGGTAAAATATTCTGCACTTGTAATATAAGTCAATTATTTTGTTATCTTAGAGTCCTAAAACATAATAGCAATATGGGTATTGTACTTTTCTTGGAAATTTTTCTCCCTTCCCCTGTTTGATCTCTGATGTTAACTATGACCATGTTGGTGTCTGGGACGTTGCGAATTATTTTGTTAACGGAGTTGCATATAGAGAGAGAGCACCATCTTTTCCAGTTGGATGTTCTGCTTTTGGCTCTACTTAACAAACAATCTGTAGAGTGGACCATTCAATCCATATCTCTGTATCTGCTATGTCAGTATATTTCAAAGCTTGTTAGTGAATTGCATCGTCCACCACTGAAGACCGTATATGCTATGAACTAGTTCATGTTCAGTTAATCTTTTTTGGCTGTTGCTAACTTGGTATCTCTCCATCTTCCGGCTTACATGATTTTTCTGTAATTTTGGGGCCCAAGGCTATTGCTGGCCCTAAATTTGGCTTGATCTGTTTTCTTTTGCCCTGAATTTCAGAGCTGAACACTGATTTCATTCCTCCATTGCCCTTAAAAATAGCTTTAATTTATGGGTAGACATGGCCTATTTATTAATCCTTGGTTTTAGTGTTCAATCCTACTTCCAAGACTTTTACTACCACCCATTGTGGGTGGGCATGCCCAATATTCCCCTTTTTTGTGGTTCTGCCAGTGCTCGAAGTAACTGGAAACACCCTGGGAAGTTTCTGAAGGTTGAGACCAATCAAGTCCAAAAGGGCATTGTCTCCTGTGCTCGCATCGATGTCAAACTCATCTTGAGTCATGGTCTCTCAGATCAGATCGTCCCGGAATGGAATGATTCTGACAAGAATAGGGCGTTCAGATGTAGGGCTTGTCAAGAAACCAGCCAACTATTTATAGGATCATGTCCGAAGGCCAAGATTTTCCATGGAAGAAAGGGGAAATTTAGTAAACCTAGAGTCTGGAATCTAACACCCTGGTCAATTCGTAACGAGGGAGATGTTCTTCTTGAGCCTTCTGCACCGTCTAAGGCCCCAATGACCCCTTCTACAGCAAGGGATGAACATCAGACTTTGGTCTTCCAAACTAAACCTAGCTTTACCAAACCACTAATTCAGACAGACAGGCCTTCAGAAGGGCTGAAGAGGCCGAATGGGTAGGAGAACTCCGATTTGGAAATGGAAATTGCCCTTAATTTTGGGGTAAATATTGATTGTGATATAGATGGACAGGTAGTTTCACAGGTGCCTCTACCAGGCCTGCTCCCTTCAGCTTAGTGGAAGGATGTTTGAAAGAAGAGAAAACAAGGTGAGCCACCTATCTCCATGCCTGCAGATGGTTTTCAGTAGTCAGGTTGCTACTCATGGCCTGGCTGACCGTCATCATATTTATTTTCTCTGCTGCAGTTGAAGGGGTCATCCATTGTATATCAGATCCCCAGTCTGAGTCAATAGGGATCACTACCCCATACATTGTTCTTCTGCAATACATTTTGATATGATATAACCAATGTGTTTTTATTTCTAATAAAGAAAAAACAGAAGCAAACCCATTAGTCCCCATTTTGATAGACATACATTAATCTATCCTTCATCCGGCTCTCCAAGGCTTCTTCCAGATGTTACTAGTGCTTTTTTTCCTTATTGAAAGCACTCTTTCCTCACAACACAGATAAAAATGGCAGTTCCATTATTTTTCCAAATGAAACTTACTCAGTTACATGTATATTGAGCTACTGTTATTTTGTTTTCACTTGTTTTAGCTTTCGAGAGCACTGCTATGCGTTTTTTTTTAATGAAACTTCTTTGCACCTGTAATCACTTCTAAGCATCACAACACAACATATCAATATATTATCCTCATATTTTCATCAGAAAAAGAATGAAAACAAAAATTAATCCAAACTCCATTCTAGTGCATATTCTCATGATTTAGAGTGCCTCTAATGCTGAATCTACTTCAAATATTTTGTTGCTGTCATGGACACACTGGGCATGTTTCAAAATTTTATTGCTAATAAATTCTGGTACTAATTTGTCCTAATTTTTTAGAGTATCTGTGATGTTGATCATATTTTAAATATTTGTTGAATCAGTCTTATACTAGAGCCTAGCAATGAGCATGTGTCCATGAATTGAATTCTAATCGAATATTATGTCGATTTGTCCTATCAGGACTGTCCTCAAAGGTGACAGTGTTGAAAGGAACGTTGAGTGAAGTGTTGAATGAATTAGACGAGTTCCTGACTGAAATGACAGCCTCATCATTTGATTTCATATTCATGGATCACTTCAAGCATTGTTTTCTGCCGGATTTTCTGTTACTCAAGGAGAGATGCATGCTTGGCAAAGGAACATGCATTGTTGCAGACATCATAGGATTTCCGGAGGCCCAAAATTACTTAAATTATTTGAAAGAACATCCTGAGGAATTGGAGGCCGAGGCATACAAATCTGATGTGACTTGCTGGAGTTGGTTCCCGTGCACAATAACAGTCTCTACTTACAAAGCTGATGTAGTAAAGATAGTTACCTAGTTACTCCAAACTTGTCCGTGAATTAAGTTTGTCAAATGTATAGATCAAAATGGTCATGCACAGGGAAAATTTCTTAACCTCTTTTCATTAATGCATATGAGCAGACTATGGATGTATATTACAAAATAATATATATAATAAGAGTCCATAACTCGTGAACAAGGGATATGGGATATGCCAGTATGACTGAGCAAGTTTCGTGTTAAATAAAATCCAAAAATTTCTATTACCTCGTTAAAAACTTTACAAATATTAAAGCTACAAAGTCTAATTTTTAAACTCCTTTGAAGGTACCGTATGTACTTGACTTCTCAGCTATTAGAATACAGAGATTTTATAACTGTACTGAGGTTACCTGCATAAGGGCTACAAGAAACCAACAAAAACTATCTAGCCTGGTAAGAAATATGGTTTACAGTGAATCATATCAGTAGCAATGATGAGGCTACTAACTGATTGGTAAAAATAGCAGTCTGGACTCTGCTATTTGTGGGTGATTGTGTGCAGTTATCATCCAGCAGGCATCTTGCGGCTGCCTGGAGGCTTTTGATCCTTATCTATTTCTCATTGATGGTTAACTTTGTTTCATTATCCGTGTCCACTGGAGTAGGTTTGGAAAGAGATATACTTTGGTCTCTGGAATTTTAGTGTTTGGAATTGATTTGTAAGTAGTTTTACTCGTGTTTAAATCTCTGGAAAGCCTGTAGTGTAGAGGATACAAACAATATGAAAGTAAGTCCATCACTAACTCTAGCCTCTGGAGTTTTGGTGTTTACAATAGATTTCCCAATATCCCACCAGTATGCAAAAAAACATTTTTTTTTTCTCTTTATCAGTTCCATTATTTTTATTATTCAATTTTATGTGAAAAAAATATTTTGCTATTTCTCTTTATCAGTTCCATTATCAGTTCCATTATTTTGTAGTCTAAAGGTTTTAGGCATTATCAAAAGTACTGGGGTGTGGGTACGAGTAGGGGTAGGTTTTGGAAGATATTATTTAAAAAAAAAAAAATATTTTATTTTTCTCTTTATTAGTTTCAGCATTGAGTCTAAAGGTTTTGCTCTAAATTGTTTGAAATTATGCTCAGACGCAATAAGAGCCAGAGAAGTGAATACAAAAGAAAGTGTAATTATAAATTTGAGATAAGTTAACTAATATGCTAGAATACAAATTCTTTAGGGATCTCAAAATATATATAAGGAGATATTAAGCGAGGAAGTATGTCAAAGTTGGATGAAGATAAAATACTTTTTATAATTATAATTAAATTGAATAGCTTCATTGTCATATTTATTTTTAATAATGAGAAAATTTATTATAACTTAAGTTTCATTGCGATATATAAGAACAAAAATTTCATATTTAGTAATTTTTTTTGGTAATTATTTAAGCTTAGACCAAGGTAACTTCTTCATTTCCACACCCTCTAAACCTAACCACATCCTTTCTGTAATCTTAAGACTAACTACATAATAGGCAGCCACACATTATTCTTGCCTGAGTTCCCACCACTTTCATCCTCATCATCTTCATTTCCAAGTTTTGTCAGCCTAACCACTTCCTTTAATCCTAAGAATAATCACATATTGAAGCATCACATAGCTTAATATGCTTAGTGTAATGGCTATGATTTAATACATTACTTTTTTATTATTGAGTTGAGAGGCTCATTTTACACCCTAGCATGATGTGTAACGATGTTTTTCCATCATCAAAGTTGAAATTTTGCTCATGTCAGCCATATACATATATCTAAAAAACCTAAAAATTAAATAATTATACAAAACATGTAAATAACATTTGCTGATAAAAAAACTTGCAGGTAAAGAAATTGGATCCCTCTGGGCTCATGTTAGATCTGTATTTAAGATAAATCTATACTGATTTAATTCCTAGTAAATGTTTATCAATATCCTTTACACTACACTTGTTGAATTGAATGCGCAGAACACTAACACTTTATGGTTTCAAGGAATTTTATCACAACATAACACAATTTCATCTGTTATAATTTTATATTAGAACTTCATTCTTGTGGTCAATCTGTGGATCTATGTTATTTAATTTTATTAAGAATACCAAAATGGAGAGAATCACCGGTTGCATTTATTACAATTTTATAATGTAACTTCATTCTTGTAGATATAATAATACTATACAAATAGAAATGTGTGTGTTCCGGTCCTACAAAGATTTGATACGTATGTTTAAAAAAAATATTAAATAAGACGAATAAAATTACCATCGTGTTGATGGTGTTGGACCCGCCAACATGTCAGGGGACCTCCCCAATGAGAAGTCCCAATTATACCTTAGACCGTTTGGTGTAGGAGTCCCAGTAGTGGGTCGTATCGTAATGCCTTGACTGCAATTTCGTAAAGAGGCAAGTAAGATAGCTCTATTGGTAGCAAGGGTGTGATAGTTGTAGTAAGACAAGGAAGCTATATGAGAGGTTCTAACACATGGGGGTTGAGATAAGTGCACCCCTTGGCAACCTGTAATAGTACTCGGATTGGAAGGGAACACATGAGTGAAGATGCATCACAACATGGAAGGCAAGTTAGCGAGCAATCCAAAGTGATGGTTAAACCAACAACACATTTTAGAAAGATACATACATATTTATACAAAATAGTCCATACATGCATGCATAAGAAAACAATACATATATCATTTAAAGTAAACCAGATAGCATAGAATACAATACAACATATGCATGAAATGTGTTGGCTCTTGTTATATTAAGAAGTGTAAGTTCCAGTCATACAATACATCCATGTTCACCACTAGTTCCAATAGTGAAATGTTACAACCACAACCGTCTGCTCCTCGAAAGAGATGTACTAGCTCTGTGCAGTGGAGAAGCCAATGTTCATTACAATACTATCCAAGCTCTCTCCAGATAGTCTTATCGGAAGCTTGGCTAACCAAAAGCCTATATAATGAGTTAAGAGAGACTATTTATAGCAAAGGGTGGGGTGACCCTTGACATTCCCCTTTGTGACAGTTCAACTAGCCTCATGAATCTTCACCTACTCTATGACTGTTACATCCAACTATTTACACTTGACTTACACTTGACATGATTTTACATTACAATGCACATGTACCCATGTGAAATGAAATGGCTTGACCAAGCCATGCTAGAAATCACTCTGACTTAGATAACCATGGAAGTCCAACTCCTCAACATCCTCATGCTGATCGACCGTAACATACTGATGCCAAGATTGGTAGTCCTTAATGGTGTCCGTGTGCTCTGCCGTGACATCTGTCTAAAGCCTAACTCTTACCTCCATAGCATCTGGGTACACTGCTCAGGTTCCTTTGTCCAACTCATTTAAATGCATGCGCATCATTGTCTTCAATGTGGTTGGACCAACAACATATTTGTGCATGATGATTGCACTGATGGGCAAGTATGGGCCAGTGGCAATGTGCATCAACTCTTCAAAGTACGAGTCAAGCTCTAGTCGGACCTATTTTATTATCTTCGCATGGGTGAGAGTCCCAATAGATGGGATCACATGTGTACGCACCAAAACATCCATACTTTTGAATACTTGTGCATGGGAAGCCTGTATGCTAGTGATGAACTGCGGGAGCTCTTCATAGTTATGGATTTGACTTTGGATACATGCCTTCAGCTCGACCGCATTGGCTCTCATCATCTTAGGCAAATGAAGCGGGGCTCCCTTGTATTTCATCCTCCATGTTTGGATGTCATCAACAACAACATGCAAGTTCATTAAGGTATGTGCTCTTCTAGCACATTTTTGCTGTCATCCGTTGAGATGGACGACTGTCTTATGCACTGTACCAAACTTGGAGTACAATGCTCGCATAACTGTGTCAAGGGACAATACTTCATCTAGTATTGCCTTCATCAGTTCAGCTTGGGCGCACATTGTCACCAAGTCTCCTCCTTTCTTGGGCATCTGTAGTTCCTTTAATATTTTCTCATTCTCAGCTATCAAAAAGTGAACACTTGAGCTAGTGGCTTCGGCATACACTTTGGTTGCATCGGCCAAGACTACTGGATGTTTGTGTACATCAGTCATGATCACTCATTCTTCAACTTGTGCAGGAGATGTATGATTCTCCAGAGTTGACACATTGCGAGACTGCGAAACTCTATGTTGAGATTCGTTGAATGAGATGTTGTGCATCTCTCCTTCCAGCTGATCACCAAGGATCTCAGTGCCTCCTTGGTCACTCGAGACTTGCTCATCATCTGGATGCATTGAAGCAGGTGAGTTGACCTCTTTGTGGTAAGGCAGGAGGTTGATGTCCTATTCCAACTCCTGCTGCTCCATGTCTGCATCCAATTGTTGAAGTGCTTGTTCTATCTCATGAGCAAAGTCTTGCTCCTGCGATGGTTCACCCTGTTTTCCTGATGCCAACTGATATGATGAATCAACTACTTGTACGGGAGATGCTTCATCTATTTGCACATGTTTCGCCCCCTACTGTATCTATTGTTCCTGCGATTCCCTCTACTATTTGTGCAGCTCTTATTCCTTTTGGACTTACTCCCTCAGCTCATGCAACTCCTTCTTTGCTTCTTCCATTCTTCTCTTATCCCTCCACCTTTGCGCGATTTGCGTGTCGCTCTGGTTCCTCTTCGCCTCTATATCCATAGCTTCTTTCTTTACAAATGGATCTACTCAAAACATGCAGCTTTTCTCCTCCTCCATGTGATTGACAATCTTCCTCTTACCTTTGTCACACACTGGTATGCTTGCCTATGCTGCCACTGCTGGTGCTCTCCATGATGCTACTTCATGTTGCTTCGCTAACCACTCCACAGTGAAGCTGACCTATTCATTGGGTCTGGAGAAATTGTAGCAATATCTCTATGGGTCATCCTCAACGCAATGACATGCCCCGGGGATCTATTTGAATTGAACTCTCGTGCAATGATCTTTCACAATGCAATGTGGGTCATACAGATTGTAGCTTCGGAGGTCGAATGGGTACTTCATCAATTTTGCTTCGACAACCACTTGCTTGATACTTTGAATCTCATATAAACCAATCCACAATGGAAGAGTGGGCCAAGTTGCCTTCTTCTTCCAGTACATTCTAGCTATCAATCTTGCCAAGATGTGGAATGATACTTCCTACATGATAAGTACGTCCAAGTAAAACTTTGGTAGAACATGCAGTGGCTTCTCCATGCTGAACATTCGGATGAAGGTGCCAAACTGTGAGGCATACCAATCAGCTATGCCTATCAATGCCTTCATTGCTTCCTTTGACGTGAAGGGTGGATCCTGTTCGAATATCATCTTGTACACTGGGGTGACAAAATGACTAGACAACCATGTGATCACTCCTTTGAAGCTATATTTAGACAACAACTTGAAATATGTGTTCATAGCAGTCCCCATTGGTGACCATGTCCACTCCAAGCCAGGAAACTCCTGTCGGGCACAGACTGCATCTAAGATGTAGGCGGACATGTAAATCTCTGCATGCATAGCTCCAGGTGACTGTCAAGCCTTTGTTACCTGTTCTTTCAAATGATGAGCCAACATGCCAAACCAATTACATGGTTTTCCCTCTCTATCCAGTTGGTCCAGTGCGATGACCTAACTTTGTGGGAAGGTTTCCGTGCTTTCTTGGCCACATAGTTGACAGGAAAATATGACCAGGTATTGATACACCTTCCGCAGTATCTTCGTTTTGTAGATCTGGTTAGGTGTCAACCTAAATCGAGCCGACTCCTTTACCCATTTCTTTAGAATTTCTTTGGAGTTAGCACTATAGTTGAGTAAGATGAATAGAGTCTTCATGACAGTCATCAGCTTTGACCTCTGATACATCTCATCATAATCTCGTTCCTAGAAAGTTGCAAGCTTCGTCCCATTGACACTGCTCAAGGTCATCATGTTGAGATCAGTGTGAGAGATCTAGTGTATCATGTCTGCGCATGGGAATGCGAGGTATCTACATGCAATCTGGTACAGGCTGAACTTTTGAATGTTCACATACACTTGACGGTCTTCGAGGTATTCCACAAAAATGCCTGCATATTCTTCATTGACCTCTTGCCACTTCAACTTAATGTCCCTGTCTAGAAACAACTTTGTATCTTCATAGATTGGTAGACTAGAGGATACTCGCTTAACTGCTGCTCCAGCTGCATTTTCGTTAGTGTCCTGTGATCCTACTCTCTTGGAAGCCATTGATCATGTACTGCTAAGAGGCAGATGAACACCAAAAAGATCTAGAGACAAGCACTTTTCATGGCAAGAAATCTGTTAGAAAAACCAAAGAAAATTTGGGGAATGACACAGCGCATACCTAGGGAACTGTTTGGCAAGATTACGCAATTTCTTCTGGGAGGCTGGGTGAGTGGCTGCCAGAACTGTGCAAAAGGAAGTCTAGACTATCTGGGAGGTAGGATTGGCTATTGGATTTGCGCAATCCAGAATGGCTGCTGGCTGCTGGGATTGCGCAATGCGCAATTCCAACTGGGAGTGACTACAGGCTCAAGGACTGCATTGCCCAATTTTTTGGGCCAGCAGTCAATGTCCCTCAAAAATGTGCAAAACAGTCGTGGAGGATAGTGACTGGGAAGAAATGTGCATTTCTGTAGAGGAAGGTAGAGCCTTCCTTCCCCAGATTCTACAATGCTGTCTTAGTGAAGCAGAGTCTGGGCCAAGGTTGGCCCAGCTCGCCAACAAGCAACTGAAAGAAAATATGAAAGTGAATGCATGGCAACACTAAGTAAAAGCAAAGGTGATTGATAGTGCATGCAAACATGAATGAAAGATTCAGTAAACATATCAACATGCATGTGGGTGAAGCAAGTCACCGAATCACCGATGGTCCGTGCAAAACAATTTCATGCATGCAACAACAATGAGATAGCAATGAAAAATGAAACAGTGCTAGGAAAAGCTAGTATACATGTAAACGACATCAAGCATTTGAAGAAATCAGGCAAACAACACTCACATAAGCAAATACACAAAAAGCGACAAAAACGCTGAAAAAGAAAAGTTGAGGCCACTTACCTGTGAATAGCTGAGCTAGATGTGTCGAAGAGTCCTGGATGTGTTGTGGGATGTCAGAGCTCCAAGATTGATGTGAAAGAATGAACTCTGATGCATCGAATAAATAAGTTTTGAGCTCATGATGTGCATGCCACAAATCTAGGAAAAAAAGACACTTGGAAGAAAGTTTTTAAAACAACTTTACATGTAACCTCCAACTACTAAAAATAGCTCCCTGAATCATGGGATGCATTTTTTCATGCTGCCTTTTGCTATTCTAGGAAAAGTAATCCATGCATGTAAGTTAAGTTTCCTTGGTCCTGGGTGGAACTGGTCAACCCAACTACTCATGCATGAAGAAGCTCAACTGCTGGAAGGAAATGCACATTTTTGGTTTGGAGCTAGGTTGGCTGCCCAGGAGATTTGCACAATTTCTGGGCAAAGCAGCTGACTGCTGCCTAGATTTGCACAAATTCTAGGCCAAACAACCCTGCTGGGGAAAATTGCGCAATTTTCACTGTGATATTTGACTGGCAGAATTGCGCAATTCTGGAGCCGAATAGGTTGCCAAACAAGATTGCACAATTTCTGGGGGAAGGTTGGTTTCCCTCCAGAAATGCACAATTTCTCGGGGGAGCTACTTAGGGTGCAACTAGACCAAGTCCGGGTGATCAGCCTGTGAGGGGAATGCATCAAGTTGTGACTGACATGATGTATTTGTGCAAGAAAACGTTGAAGCTTGTGTACTTGACGAAGCAAGACAAGGTTCTATGAAAAGTTGGTAAGGAGGCTCCAAAATGAAGCTAAGGCAAAATTTTGTAGGGTGGTTGTAGCCGCTACAACACTTGATGATACACTGGTAGAACTCTAGCTCTCTGAATGGACCTTGTTCATGAAAGGAAAGTCTAACACCTCTGGAAGTATTTTTCAGTTCTTAGCTCATCTTGGTTTCACACTAGCTTTATTGTAAGATGTAGCATCTACCAAGATCTTGGTCAATTGACACACATTCCAAGCCAAGGCAACACAGTTGTTTTGATTGGGGTTGAGGGGTATATTGGTGCACAGGAAGTATAGTCGTCAGAGTCTTAGTTTCATCTCTGGTGTTGCTCTACTGCTAGCAGGTCTGGACAGTACCCTGATAGAGTTACATTGGAATACAAGCATGGCTCCACTGCCAACGAGCCTGGTCATTACCCCGACAGAGTTACTTGCATCACCTCTCCACGCAAGGAACCTTTCTCTTCTTTCGCCTTACTCATTTTTCATTTTGATTTTTTTTACTTTTCATTTTTTCCACTGTGCATATCACTTATTCATTTCAAGGGCATAAGAGGGATCCTGACTTATTGAGAGTAGAAGAGGTTGTTCCAGCAGAGAAGTAGTTTATTATACCTCTGACATGCCTATTAAGGTTCCCCCCTCACATTACCCTACTTTACTGAGTTGACAAGGGTTAACCCAAAAACAACTGACTAGAGTAGGTGACACTAGTTAGCACGCAAGCGTTGTGTTTTCACCAAGGTTCACTTCAATTGGTATGTATTTTCCTTCGATGTATCATGGACTAAAAGTAACAAGTTCTTCATACAGAGGTGTGGAGTACCAAGGAAGGTATGTTTTAATGGTCATTTCGGTATCTTTTCAGGAAAACTTAAAATCCTTTTTGCATGAGAAACTTAAGTAATAATAAGAACTTATAACGAAATACGAGAAATTAATAAGAAGCACTAATAGATGTCGTTTCTATGTACAGGAAGGTGAAGAAGCTAAAGGTGGCCATCCAAAGAGTAAAGATAAAGACAAGCTAACTGTTGTCCCAGTGATGGGAGACCGGAGGTGAACTAGATAGACACGAATCAGCCCAAAACAGGACGTGGAGTTACTAGGGCGAAACAGAAGAAGGAAAAAGTAGCGCAGCATTAATGATCCTACGTATCCCTCAGGATCTTAGATCCTGAGGGATCGCTGTTTTAGCCTATTTTCTGTACCTAGATGTCTCCATCGTCCCTCTTATAAAAAGGGATAGCATTGTTGGTTACTGGGGGGAATTTCGGTGAATTTCTGGGAAGTGTGTAATTTCTTTGAAGAAAGATCTGGACTATGATCTTTATGTTCTGTTGAGGACTTAAGTTTCAGTAATTTTATTGCATGCTTTAATACAGACTTGTTCACTTTTTATCTTTGAGCCTGGATTCATCTTAAGTGGTGTACCCCTGGAGGCTAAGGGCCCGACCCTGGAGGACACTTGCTCTTGTATTATTACGCTTGGTTTCTGTGTGGTTTTTTCATAAAGTAATTTGGTAATCTGCTATATTTCATTACATGCTCTGTTGTGATTCAGTTATTCCGTGTTCTTGAACTTTACATCAATGATATGTTATTTTATCAATTCCTTAAGTATTGGTTAATTCTTACAGGACACTGTTACCTTATTATATAATCCTTCACGATTGTATTCTGCATTATCACAAGTCATTGGGAAAAATCTATTTCTCATGGTTATTGAATGTGACCATTCTTTATTATAAGATGCAGTCGTATGTGCTTTAACAAAAGCAGGTTAAGTATAGAGTGTTTTTATAGTATTATTATATCAGATTGAGAGATTGATGCTTTGATTGAGTAAATCTATAGTTTAAAGGATTTGGTATTGTTGTTCCATTTACTTGCTGGTCCATTTATTTGCTGTTCCATTTCCAAATTGCTAATTTGTTGTTTCTTGACGACGGACTTAGGCTGTAGTGGATCCCAGCATCTGCTACCTAATCCCCAGACCTCTGATCTGCTCCCATCAGCTATAAAAGGGACGTGTTATTGCTACCATGCCCTTGGCTGATGTGCTGTTCCATTTCATTATCATTTCTTTTATCTGCTGTTTCATTTCTAATCATTAAGAACTATCCTAGGTTGTAGCGAGCCCAACATCTGCTATTCGGCTCCCAGACCTCCGATCTATTCTCATCAGTTGTGAGAAGGATGGGCTATTGCTGTCGAACCTTTGGCTAATGCAATACTCGGTGTGATTTGATATTTTAGAGTAGTTAAGTTGTAGGTTTGCATTACTTTACTTACATCGCTTTTGGATAACTGTACTACAAGCATTACTCTGGCAAATGCTAGCCTCAGACTGCGACACCCTTTGAAATAACCAGAGGATCCCGGATTGATATATTAATGTAAGGTAACTAGAGGTGAAAGAGACCCTTGTTATAGCTCTACATTTTGGCGTTGTTGCCGGGGAAGGAGTGTAGCCATTTGTCTTTTCCAGGGTAGTGTACGAACCTGCTAGGGGAGAATTGGGTTTTGAAAATGGAAGGTAAAAACCTACGTGTGGAGCATGTAAAAGCCCTTCTCCTTTGCCCACTTTCCTGTAGATTTGTTGTTATCTGCTTAAAACTTAGTAGTTAAATTGGGTGCATGACTAAGCAGAAAAAGCTAGAGAAAAATCCCAAACCGTTACCAAAACTAGAAAAAGCTAAGGGACCGGTGACCCTTGGTCGATCGACATACATAGACGAAATATATAAGAAAGCCGAATCTCAGCCTTCAATAGGACCCAAGAAAGTTACTTCCAAACAACCTACTAGTTTCCTTCAGGCCTCAGGCTCACGATCTGAAGCCTTTGCTGAGGTGCATAGTGAGACCGACGAACAGGACTTTCAAGAAATTGAAAATTCTATTCCCGAACGACTGCAGGAAGGGAACCTAAGTAATCTTTGTGAAGGAGAAGGGGAAACAGGGGAAATTGGAGAGCCAAGATCTCCTCCTAGGATAACTCAGCCATTAAGTAGCCCCAACAAGGGAAGTGCGGTAAAAATTATTATTGAGGACGCCCTATTTCCTCAGATAGAAATTCCAGATAGAGGAAGTGTTATTAAAACTATTCCTGTCAAAAACATTCCTCAACCTAGGAATACCCTCTTAGATCTTCTGGAAGGGTATTGGCATATATTTGATCCAATGGCGCAAAATCCGCCAAACACCCAAACTTTGACATTACAATACCCCATAGTGGATTCTGCAGCAAATGCTCCTATGAAAGCAATCCCCCTTCAACACATTCCTACATTTCACGGACTCACATCAGAGGACCCCGATGCATTCTTATTCGAATTTGATGTGCTATGTAGGGGGTATGATTACACCACCAACCCCCAGAAACTCAATTTTTTCCCCTCCACCTTGAAGGGGGCAGCTTTAAGATGGTTTATGGGATTAGGTAGTGGAGTTATAAATAACTGGGAACAAATGAAAGAGTCTTTTCTGAAGAAATATCAAGATTACTGTAGGTCTAGAGAACTAAAAGATGAAATATTCCAGATGATAGCTAGACCAAATGAAACATTAGAAGAATACGTGGAATGTTTCCAGTATAATCTGCAAAGATCCCCTTATGCATCCTTACCTTTACCTGATAATGTGTTGAAAACCGCATTAATAAGAGGCATGAAAGAACAGTGGATTGAAACATTAAACATTATGGGGAAAGGGGATATATATCAGGAAAGTTTCGCTGACATAATTGATTTATGTATCAGGAGTTCGAGAGGTAGTACACGAATCAAACTAGTAGAACATGATCGATTTGCACGAGAAAACAAAATTTCATCCGAAGGAGTAACATGTGTGGAAATTGGGAATTTATTTGAAAATTTTAAAACTGATATACTAGGAACACTGACTACACAATTGGACGTTTTGCAGGCTAAGCAGAAACAAATGGAGGCAGAACAAAATTTAGCAATCTTCTGCCCCAAGTGCAGGAAGAAGCATAGCCATAAGGAGTGTCCATTAGATACAGTTTAGACATGTGGTATTTGTACAAGGGATCACTCTACAGATAGTTGTCCCTCATTACCTGGACTAAAAGCGGTATATAAGGAAGAAGAAGAAGAACTAGAGGCAGTATATTTACTTAACCAGCGTCGTCAGTGGCAGCCACGACAAACTGGTATGTTTTCAGACCCAGCTACTTCTTTTCAGTATCCGCAGTACAATAATCAACAGTATAATGCACGGCAAAGTCAGTTTCAACCCCCATTTCCAAATTGGTCATCACAATCGTACCTTGCTGCAAACCCATGGCTAAATCCGACAAGCCAATCTGGCTGGTCGAATCCTCCTTATCCCCCACCATACTGGCAGAACAACCCATATCCACTGCAATGGATCCCCCCCACTTCACAAAGTTTAGGCTGGCAGAATAACTGGCAGAGACCAACACAGCAACCAGTAGGAAGCATTCCTTTCCCTCAACCTACACTGCTAGCTTTACAGCAAAACCCCAATCTAATCTCAGACCACAACTCCCAGCCCAGCCCAATCCCAATCCAAATAACAGACCAGTCTAGGCACTTCACATTTTAGAAACACCAGAAGAAGGACCCGATCTGAGGGAGTGCAATGATCTGCAGCTAAGATCTGGGCATATTATTCAAACTGAGGGAAACAAAACAGTTCAGATTGAAGATCAGTTACCTAGAGAACAGTTGTTACAAGAAGAGGATGAAAACAGACAACAAACTCAGAATAAAACAACTACATCCTCTCCTCCGTTCCCAGAACGTTTAGTTATATCACGACCGATACAAAAACCTAATTTCGACATTCTGGGAGAATTACAAAATTTGTACATAAAAATTCCATTCCTTCAGGCCATTCAGGATATTCCCATATACGCTAAAACTATTAAGGAATTGTGCATAAAAAGACCAAGAAGGAATGTTATAGATAATCCAAGAGTTCAAGTAGTCGGCACTTTATCTGACCTATTATTAGGAAAGGAAACACCTATTAAGTATGAAGACCCAGGTAACCCAATAGTAACTGTTCAAATTTTTGGCAAAACTTTAACTAATGCTTTAGTTGATCTTGGAGCTGCAATTAATATATTAACCACGTCTACTTGCCAAAAATTAGGAATTACATCTGCAGAACCCACTTCAACTTTACTGGAATTGGCTTATCGATCTGTGGTTAGACCAGAAGGCATATTGCATGATGTTATGGTTTCAGTTGATTCCTGGGAATACCCAACTGATTTTCTGATAATAAACCCTAAAACCTGACTAGATGGACATCCATTGATTTTAGGAAGGCCTTGGCTCGCTACCGCTGATGCCTATATTGGTTGTCGGCAAGGAAACATGATCATAACTAAGGGGGCAGATATTAAGAACTTGGTACCATATCCCCCAGCGCAGCCAAACATCACAATAGTCAAAACTAATAGGCACCCTATATCATATCTTACTAACAACATTAGATCTCCATTAACTATACATGAGGCACTAGAGTTCAAGAATCAAATAGAAGATGATGTCATCCGTAACTTTATTAGTCAAACCGAACCCACATCTCATACCCAGTGTCATATGATAAAAGCAGCATTTGATAACAAAGCAGAAGAGGAACCTCTGAATGATGTGCATGACCATACAATCCCTGTCACCTCGGTTGCACATAGTAAAACAGTAGAAATTGAACCTGGGAAGACCTTAAACATTAACGCCAATCTTACACTGGAACAAGAGACAAAACTCATTCATATCTTAACAAAACATAAAAATGCATTTGCATGGGATTACCCCGATATGAAAGGAATTGATCCTCAATTTTGTACACACCACATCTACATAGAAAATGATGCAAAACCTATTAGACAACCCCAGAGAAGGCTAAACCCTCATCTAAAAGAAGTAGTAAAAGATGAGCTTCAAAAACTTTTAGATGTTAACTTTATCTACCCCATCTCTGATAGTAAGTGGGTCTCCCCACTTGTGGTGGTACCAAAAAAGAATGGGAAGTGGAGAATTTGTGTGGACTATAGAGAACTAAACAAGGCAACGCAGAAAGATCACTTTCCTCTCCCATTCATTGATCAAGTATTGGATACTTTGTCAGGCAAGAAATTCTTCTCTTTTCTTGACGACTTCAGTGGGTATAAGAAAATACAGATTGCCCCTGAAGATCAGGATAAAACTACTTTTACTTGTCCTTGGGGAATGTTTGCATACCGAGTTTTACCTTTTGGTTTATGTAATGCCCCTGCCACATTCCAAAGGGCTATTCTTAGCATATTTTCAGATTTAATAAATGAAGGATTGGAAGTATATATGGATGATTTCACTCCATACGGAGAAGAGTTTGATCCAGCATTGGAAACACTAGAAAAAGTCCTACAATGTTGTATAGCTACCAGGCTTTGTCTAAGCCACAAAAAGTGCTACATGATGATGACAAAAGGACTTATTCTAGGACATTACATTTCAGCAGCCAGTATTCAGGTAGACCCAGCCAAAATCCAAATACTTTTGCTTATTCCTACTCCTACTACTCAAACAGAGGTACGTAGTTTTCTTGGATTCTCTGGTTATTACAAAAGATTTATAGGACATTATTCACGTATTGCTGCACCATTGTATGCACTAACTGGTAATATTGATTTCCTTTGGACAGAAAAATGTGAACGTGCTTTCAATGATCTGAAAAAGCTTGTATCTACAGCCCCAGTCCTTCGTGGACCAAACTGGGGTTTTCCATTCCAGATATCATCCGATGCCTCAGATACAGTCATTGGAGCGGTCCTTGGTCAGGAGGAGGATAGAAAACCATACGCTATTTATTACATTAGCAAAAATCTATCCCCTGCTGAATTAAATTATACTGTAACTGAGAAAGAATTCTTAGCTGTTATACATGCTATCAATAAATTTAGACATTACATCACTGGATATCCCGTCATCTTATATACAGATCATTCTTCTATAAAGTATTTAGCAAATAAACCGATCACAAACGCAAGAATAACCAGATGGCTGATTTTATTGCAGGAGTTCGACATTACAATCAAGGATCGACCTGGCAAAGAAAACCCTGTAGCTGATTTCCTCTCAAGAATGCCAAAACCAGTCGATGCAACAGCAGTCGAAGATCAGTTTCCAGATGAGCATCTCTTTGTTGTTGCTGTTCAAACACCCTGGTATGCTGATGTCGCCAATTACCTAGCAGTAGGTAAGTTACCAAAACATCTAACCCCTAATGAGTGAAAACAGATTGTCCAGTGAAGTACCAGATTTTCTTGGATTGGGGGTTATTTGTTTCACACAGGGGCAGACATGCAGATCAGGCGGCACATTCGACAAGATGAAATCTTTGATATATTGAAAGCATGCCATGACCAACCATGTGGTGGACACTTTGCTGATCGCAGGACTGCACATAAAGTGTTACATACAGGGTATTATTGGCCCACAATTTTTAAAGATGCAAAGAAATTTGTCCAAGCATGTGATAGTTGCCAGAGGGCAGGACGCCCCAGTCACTCAGATGAGATGCCCTTGAAACCACAAATAGTCATTGAACCATTTGAGCAATGGGATCTTGATTTTGTGGGACCAATCAACGCACCATCAAACCAGAAAACATACGTTTTAGTGGCAACAAAATATGTCACCAAGTGGGTTGAAGCAGAAGCCTTGCCCAGAGCCACAGAAGAATCTGTTATACAATTCCTGTTCCATCTATTTGTGCGCTATGGCCTCCCTAGAGAGATAATCACAGATGGAGGACCACATTTTGCTGGAAACAGAATAGTGGCAACACTAAAAAATTATCATGTTCAGCACAAAATGACCACCCCATATCACCCACAGGCAAATGGACAAGTAGAAAGCAGCAACAAGATAATAGAAACCATTCTGACTAAAACAGTTGCATCACATAGACGTGATTGGGCTGTCAGGCTACCAGAAGCACTGTGGGCTTATAGAAAAACATGGAGAAGCACCACTGGCCACTCACCTTACCAGCTTATGTTTGGAAAACAACCTATTTTTCCTATAGAATTTGAAATCCGGACATTACGGACAACGCAAGAAGTGGGGTTAGATTTAACTGAGGCGCAAACTAATCGATTGCAATAGATTAATGAATTGGATGAAATTAGACTTTCTACACTTTAACATACCGCCTTGATACAGCAGCAAAGAGCTAAGTGGCATGATGCTCTCATCAAAAACAGAGTCTTCCATGAAGGAAATTGGGCTCTTTTATATGACTCTAGATTTCAGGACTTTCCTGGGAAACTTTAGACTCGTTGGTTGGGACCATATGAAATCCAGAAAGTACATGACAATGGTACCCTCACACTGATTACCATTGATGGTTTTGGGTATACCTTTAAGGCAAACGGCCATCGAGTCCGTCTCTATCGCAAACCACTTACCCGAGAGTCCTTCTGCCAACAATTACGCCAAGATACAGATATGGAGATTCTACGGGAGGAACACAGGCCTCCCCCACCAGTAACTCACTAAGAAGTTTTTCTTTACAATTTGTATATAATCCTTAGAATTATTTTTGTACATATTTGTTACAGCATGTTTTGATTTCTGCTGTTCCTTTTCCAAAAGGAACAACACTTGTAATTTCTGCTGTTCCTTTTCCAAAAGGAACATCACTTTTGATTTTTGTTGTTCCTTTTCCAAAAGGAACAACACTTTTGATTTTTGCTGTTAATTTTCCAAAAGGAACAACACTTGTGATTTTTGATGTTCCTTTTCCAAAAGGAACAACACTTTTGATTTTTGCTGTGCCTTTTCCAAAAGGAACAACAATTTTGATTTTTGCTGTTCCATTCCCAAAAGGAACAACACTTTTGATTTTTGTTGTTCCTTTTTTTAAAAGGAACAACACTTTTGATTTTTGCTGTTCCTTTTTTAAAAGGAACAACACTTTTGATTTTTGCTGTTCCTTTTCCAAGAAGAACAACACTTGTGTGTTTTTGCTGTTCCTCTCTCAAAGAAGAATAGCACTTGTATGTTTTTGCTGTGTCCACAAGAAATAGCATTGTTTGATTTTTGCCGGTCTTTTTTAAAGGAATGGCACTTGTTTGATTTTACTGAATGTCACCAGTAATTCCCACTGCTCCTTTCTTCAAACCAGCAACCATGGTTGTGCTCTCCCTTGAAAAAGCACTACTCATAAAATTTGAAATAGTTTGTTCCTTCTCAAAGGATGCGCAATGCTGATGATCTTTCGAGTCTTTTTGAATACAACTATCCACTTATGTGATGAAATCAAAAGCACAGTATGCAGGAATCGGTAAATCACAAATCACTATCTTTATAAGTAACTGCCCTGAATTGGTGAAAGCACGTAAGGAAAAGATATGCTTATTTATTACCTTTTGTTGCCATTTGTTCACTAACTTTGTTTTGATTGGCTATCTCTATCATGTTGATTCTTTTATCCATGTTTATCATTTCATCAATAAGATCAAAGAGTCTATACCTTCTTATTGGGATTTTCAGGCTTCTTCCACCATTCCTACTATTAAGGAGTGTTGAACCACCCTTTGTGTATAAACAGGAAAGGTTCTCTATTAAAATCAAGAAAGAAAAGAGCAAATAAGCCAAGCAGTTTTGTCAAAATTGCAGGATAGGGAGTCTCATTACGAGCTGGCCTACCATGATCATCAGGATAGAAGTGAAGTGGCATTCCCATCAGGGCCACCACAACCGGGAAATGGTCCAGGAGGTATACCAAAATAAATAAAAAACCCTTGGAACAGGAGGTCTCACCACGAGCCAGCCTGCCCACTATTCGCTCCTTCCTCATGAATGGCACTATGATTAATAGGTTACCAAGCCTGCATAGTGGCCTACAGTTTTGACATCCGATAACACTTCCTTGCATACAAAAAGGACTATGGTTCGCGGGGTGAAACAAACAACTCTGCCAAGGTTATGGACACCTGTCGGCAGCAGAGCTATGTTAATGGTATTGGAGTCGTAACCTTTACACCAATGGGTGAGGAAATTAGAATCTTTGTATCTTATGATGTGATAATTTAATGACCCAACCATATACCGCATGACCATTTATTACCACCAATCATTACGGAGCTAGTGACAATGACCGCAGAAGACTCACTAATTATGGCAAATGTCTATTTCCGAACTTCCATCAACTCACCGCAGTTGTTTAGGCATTAAAAGTGATCTACCTTTTCACCTCGATTCCAGTAATACGCTGTTTTTGTGGACATGGCATATTTTTATAAGCTGCTCCATAAGGGCCTCGCGGACGAAGCAGACGCAGCTCCTTCATTTGACGGCTGGGACAACCTATCATATTGTGGGGGGGAGGGAGTAACCTCATCATTCCCCAAAATACGTGTCAACTCGTCATTCGAAAAGATCTTGTACTCGAGCGCAGCACGACTCAACGGCATGATCATTTGCCATTTTTTGTTTTCTTCTGCATGAATCATTGTTCAAAGTATTTCCATTGCATACGTCGATTGCATTTGAATTTAAACGAGAAACACGCCACCAGCTTCTCTGTGTCTCAACGAACAGTTGCTGTTCCTTTTGAGAATTTGCAAGAGAAGCCATGGGAGGAAGGTCAGTCCACAGAGAACCACAAACATTGACTGTTTCAGCTGCAGCCCGCAGAATTCTGAAGAAAGCAGGATGGTTGACTTACCTCAACCGCCTAAAGGGGTCCAACGAAACTGTGGCGAAGGAATTTTTACAAAACCTGCAGGAAGAGCACTCTATAATTAGAGGAAAATGAATAGAGGTCATGGATGATATAATAGCAAAAGCCACAGGATTACCAGCCACAGGACCAATATGGACAATAAAAAAAGGAAAGAATGCAGAAGATTGTGGAAATCTTTCAGGATGAAGGCTAGAATTTAACAGTTCACAGAAAAAGGGTGCTACCAGCAACGCTAGGAGAACCATGGGCAGCATTGGCAAAAATTGTCCAGAGCTACATCACTTGTGAGGGTAGAAAAGACGTGGTAAGACCACGACATCTAAAACTCCTAGCTGTCCTAAAACAAAAATGCTCTGTGAATTTACCTGCATTGCTTAATTCGCTATTACATGATGTTGCGCGTAGTATGAAAAAGGCACAACACAAAGAATCTGTGGTTAGCCACCATGGATTAATTCGCTTGATAGTAAGCCATAGTCTTACCCAACAGCATAGTAGCTGGGAAGAGCTCATTGATATTATTAATGAAAAGGTGGCCACATCTGGACGCCCAGAAAAACGAAAACAATCTGATAGCACACCCCAACGCCTTGAGAAACGAAAGAAGGATGCTTGCACAGAAGTGCAAGTTGAAAAGCAAGCCGAAAAGCAATTTGAAGAGCAACCTAACGCTGGTACCTCTAAACAACCAACAAACCGTAGGAAGTCAGCATGGCTTGCGGGGGTATGAGTAGAGCTAAAGAAACCCCGGGCTCGTATGAGCCAAGCAATAGAAATTACAGATGAGCAATCGGCAGAGACAGACACAGAAGACGAAAGTAACGAGGACGTAGAACAGTACATAGGGATAGAGGCGGAAGAAGAAATCAGCAGAGAAACAGAACAGTTTGCCGAAGAAGAAAAAGAAGAGGAAGATGAAGAACAGTCAGCGGAAGAAGAACAGGATGAAGAAGAAGAAGTTGAGAAGGAAGAGAGTGAGCGGCCCAAGCAGGAGGAAGAAATGGAACAGCAGGGGGGAATCCCAGTACAGAACCCGATAGGGGAGGATGAATAGGCCAATATTCTGGCCAATATGGGCGAGTATGGCCAGCCCGTGAGTCCATCCAACCTCCAGACCAGAGAAGAAACCCAGGGAAAAGATGCACCCAAGGAAGCTCACTCGGAAGAAGCGGAAATAGAAATTTCACTCGTCCATGATGAGCAGAGAACAGAAGATATCAGGTAGGAATAGCCTGTTCCTGATCAGAATGCACCAGAGGAGAATCCGGAGGAAATAAGAGCAGAGGAAGAATTGGCCCAGGAAACATCAGAGCCAGGAAAGGTTCATACCCCGGATCGGCCACCTCAAGAAGAAAAACTGGAAATTAGTCACACTCCAACCCATGGTAAACAGTCAGCTATTCTTTTTGAAAAATTAATAGAAATAAGGGAACTGCAAAAAGAAAAAGGGACACTGCTAAATGTGATAGTCAGGCTTCACCAGCGGATCAGGCTTCTAATAGTAAGACAAAGGGGGGTAAGGACCTCAACAAGAAAGGGTTCGGCCACGCCAATAAGACCTAGGAAGAATAAGAGGCGAAGAACCGGGAGAAGTTCCACTACCCAAAACCCTGACAGAAGCCAAACTGTTGTTCCTAATGAAGCATAAGGACAAACTGTTGTTCCATTTGGAAAGGAACAACAGTGGGCTGGAGTTTGCGTTAAAATTGAAACAGATAATAAAGTGGTTCAGACGGAGGCACCATCTTCGGGAGTAATAAGCGTTATGAATTCCAAGCAACGTAATAAGAAAGTCCAAGTACAACTCCCAGCCTCCACAGATGCATGGAAAAAGGACCCAAAAACAAGAACCCTTCACCATCATTTAAAGCAAGCCCAGCAAGAAGCAGAAAGGCTCAGGGAACAAAAAGTCCCCCGTGAAAAGTATGAGGAATTACAGCAACAGTTAAGAAATGTCAACCTGTCAGAAAGCCAAGCCTTCGAAGGATGGAAAAAGGAGCAAGAAAAAGTTGCCAAGGTAACCCGTAGATTAGATGTAGTTATTAAAAAAATGGATACCTTGTGTGCTCTGTATAATGATGTTTTAGCATGTAGGGCCCCTGCCAAAAATTATGCCCTATTCCTAATGGAAAGATACTTGCAATTGAAAATTAAGGCTGTTAGGGCAGGTGCTCCTATAGAAATTAATACTATAGATGATTTTATAAACTGCTGTAAGCATTATGGGGTAAAGGTACAAAGGTTATTATGTGAATTTTATCTGCATAACCTTGTACTAGAGCAAGAAACCGAGCTAAACCCTGGTCCTTTTGTTGGAGACATTCAATTACAAGCATTCATTTCATTTGCGGTCAATCAACTTAAATGGCTCAAAGCCTACAATGCATTTCAGAGACAAGAAAATGGATTAGACCTATGGGTAAGAGCTGAACCTAGAGACCCAGAGCAGTTATGGAGAAGTCATAGAAATCTTATGAGGACTTCGGGGGTAATTGAAGCACTAGGATCCATGCATGAATTACTCATTCGGCAAGGGCTTGAGTTCTTTGCTTCTATCAAAGACCCTGCCACTGAAGCAGCCAAATTTCGATATCGAGTGTCTAATCCGAACATTCAGTTTTGAGAGCCATTTAAGTATGAAAATTTCAAGCTTGCTGCTAATCGATTCCCCCTCTATGGTGAAATTATTTTGAGGGCAGGGCCATCCTGGTTAGGGTATAGGTTCAGGAGTCCAATCATTTGGAATCCTACACCTAGATAACAAGCCCTGTATGAGATGCCCGAGGGCCAGATGATCCACTTCTTTGATCATCTAGTTTCGCATCATGGGTGTAGGCCTCCACACGAGATTCCATCTCCAGCCTACTCCCTCACTGCTCTGCATGTCAACTATAATGTTTTCATGAGGCCATGAGAAAGGGTAAATTGGGGGGTGTGTGGAGTACCAAGGAAGGTATGTTTTAATGGTCATTTCGGTATCTTTTCAGGAAAACTTAAAAGCCTTTTTGCATGAGAAACTTAAGTAATAATAAGAACTTATAAAGAAATACGAGAAATTAATAAGAAGCACTAATAGACGTTGTTTCTATGTGTAGGAAGGTGAAGAAGCGAAAGGTGGCCATCCAAAGAGTAAAGATAAAGACAAGCTAACTGCTGTCCCAGTGATGGGAGACCGGAGGCGAACTAGATCGGCACGAATCAGCCCAAAACAGGACGCGGAGATACCAGGGCGAAACAGAAGAAGGAAAAAGTAGCGCAACATTAATGTTCCTGCGTATCCCTCCAGATCTGAGATCCTGAGGGATCGTTGTTTTAGCCTATTTTCTGTACCTAGATGTCTCCGTCGTCCCTCTTATAAAAAGGGATAACATTGTTCGTTACTGGGGGGGATTTCGGTGAATTTCTGGGAAGTGTGTAATTTCTTTGAAGAAAGATCTAGACTATGATCTTTATGTTCTGTTGAGGACTTAAGTTTCTGTACTTTTATTGCATGCTTTAATATAGACTTGTTCACTTTTTATCTTTGAGCCTGGATTCATCTTAAGCGGTGTACCCCTGGAGGCTAAGGGCTCGGCCCTGGAGGACACTTGCTCTTGTATTATTACGCTTGGTTTCCGTGTGGTTTGTTCATAAAGTAATCTGGTAATCTGCTATATTTCATTACATGCTCTATTGTGATTCAGTTATTCTGTGTTCTTTAACTTTACGTCAATGCTATGTTATTTTATCAATTCCTTAAGTATTGGTTAATTCTTACAGGACACTGTTATTCTGCATTATCGCAAATCATTGGGAAAAATCTATTTCTCATGGTTATTGAACGTGACCATTCTTTATTATAAGATGCAGTCATATGTGCTTTAACAAAAGTAGGTTACGTATAGAGTGTTTTTATAGTATTATTATATCAGATTGAGAGATTGATGCTTTGATTGAGTAAATCTATAGTTTAAAGGATTTGGTATTGCTGTTCCATTTACTTGTTGTTCCATTTATTTGTTGTTCCATTTCCAGATTGCTAATTTGTTGTTTCCTGAGGACGAACTTAGGCTATAGTGGATCCCAGCATCTGCTACCTGATCCCCAGACCTCTGATCTACTCCCATTAGCTATAAAATGGACGTGTTATTGCTACCAGGCCCTTGGTTGATGTGATGTTCCATTTCGTTATCATTTCTTTTATCTATTGTTTCATTTCTAATCATTAAGAACTATCCTAGGCTGTAGCGAGCCCAGCATCTGCTATTCGGCTTCCAGACCTCCAATCTATTCTCATCAGTTGTGAGAAGGATGGGCTATTGCTGCCATACCTTTGGCTGATGCAATACTCGGTGTGATTTGATCTTTTAGAGTAGTTAAGTTGTAGGTTTGCATTACTTTACTTGCATCGCTTTTGGATAATTGTACTACAAGCATTACTTTGGAAAATGCTAGCCTCAGACTAAGACACCCTTTGAAATAACCAGACGATCCCGGATTGATATATTAATGTAAGGTAACTAGAGGTGAAAGAGACCCTTGTTATAGCTCTACAAGAGGCAATATGACATCTAACCAAGTAGTGATAGAAACACAAGGCCTCTTGTAATTTACCTAACTCATTTCATGAGTCATACATGGTTTCATGCGAAACTAACCTATGAATGAAGCAAGAGAATTAACAAACAACAAAGCAAAGCAAGAGTAGAATCAAAAGTGAAAGCAAAGAAAGTAAGCAAACAAGCAAGCAAACAGACAAACAAACAAAGCAAGTAAGCAAACAAGCATGCAAGAAAACTGACTGAAAGCAAACACTACTCCTACTCCTAAACTAACAGTGCATGGGCCTGATCACGTGAAGTGATATTCCCAATGTAGCCACTGGCGCATTGGTTGACCCATGTTGGTGAAGGCTTGGTTCGTGAGAAACCCAGTTGTGCGAACCAACAAACAAGAAAGATATAACAATGAAGACACCCACACTTCGTGTTTCAAAGTGCCCGTGGGACATAAGTGAGTGCAGCAAGTGCATGATGAGTAGTCCATGGACTTATCATGGTGCTGTGTGACATTGCATTCAACTTTGAAGTATAAGCACAGTCTTGACTGTGACATGAAAGCAAACAAAAGTAACAAAGATAACTTGCATTGTGCACATGTGCTTGAAATGTAATATTCCTCCAATGCATGAATGATAGGATCGTGTAGTTCAAGTGGAGGGGGTATGATCTGCGTGTGAGATGAATCTTCAATGCATACAGATGAGTGATGAGGAGCCTTGGGTGATTGAATGGTTTCCTAATTAGAAGTGAGATTAACCCCAAGATAGCAAGGACCTGACATAACCATCAGCTCGGGCTAAAGTGCCTTGACAGCCTTGGGTGTTTCAACTTCATCATCAGATAGATCATCATATACCAGTGGCTTCAAAAGATCAATTGTGATAGAGACATGATCATGATCAAATATGGGAATAAATGGATCACGATTGCCATGATAAAAAAAATCAATGATTCCATTGGCATCCTCATGTTCAGATAAATCAAACAAAGGGGTAGATGAAAAGTGAACAAACTCATCCTTTGTGTTTACGGAAAAGACAGATGAAAGATCAAGTGGATTTTCAATGAATAACTTATCCTCTCTATTGTTGAATGATGGATAGACATCTGGTGAGTACTGTGAATGATAAAAAATGGGTGCATCTGTGGATGAAGATACACATGAAAAATCATTGATGATAGGCTCACCAAAGATGTGAGGGAAGAGCGAAGGGGGCTTAGATGGAAGGAAGTCATCCTTCACCGAGTGTTGATTCTCAAGCTCCCACTCATACTCTTCATGAATGAAAACGCATGTTGGTTGTGCAAAACCAACTTTGTCAATGGCCTATTCCTTGTTCAGAACAAGTGTAGAGTCTGGAATGGAAGAACACAAGACAACATCATCTGTAGGAACAGTCAAGTGTGAAGATGGAGGTCGTGGAACATAATGCATATGAAAAATCGATGGACTCACAACCAAATTTGTGTGAATATTAAGTGAAGTGATATTGGGAGGATGTGAAAGATGAACATGTGTGTGAGCATGATCCTCAACATCACTCGGTAGTGGTGGAGCTGTTTGATGAAGGGATGGTGGAAATTCAGTCGTGACAGTGAGCACATCCACATGAGATTGCATAGCTCCATCATTGAAGAATGTTGAGCGAGGCTCAATTTCAAATTTCTTCTTGGGATGAGTAGATTTCTTAAGGCAATACTCGAATCAGTCCCAAAGATAGGAAAATTTCATCTGGCTCCTCAAAGATTGAAACTACAACTCACAGAAACATTGTCAAAAATCCATGATCGATTCATGCAGAGCCTTATGTTATTGTAATAAATTTGGTCAGGATGGTTTGGATCAAAATGATAGAAAGTGTCTTCAATGAGATCACATAAGTTCTCAAGTGAGTGCACACATCAACTAGCAGGCTGAATAGCCATCGAAGTGGAGATTTGCGAAGTGTGTATGCAAGCAGCAAGCTAGCTTGTTTTTTAGAACACCCATCTTCCTCATGAAGCATGGAAATAAATTCATGTAAGTACTTAGGTCAGGCCACTTTGCCTCACCATCATACATGTAAGTGGATAAGAGATCGGAAAACTCCCTCATGATGGTGACATATTCATGGTTCAAAAAACATCATGGAGGGAGAAGAGTGCAAGAATCCATGAAAGGTATGCAAAGGTTCAAAACTGGATGATAGGACACAACTTTTCATCTGGCCCTCCTTCTAGTGCCATAAATGTTGATGGTACTGGACCCGCCAACATGCCAGGGGATCTCCTCGGTAAGAAGTCCCAATTAGACCTCAAACCGTTTAGTGTAGGAGTCCCAACAATGGGTCATATGGTAATGCCTTGACCGCAATTTCGCACAAAAGCAAGTAAGATAACTCCGTTGTTAGAAAGGGTGTGACAACTGCAGTAAGACAAGGAAGGTGCATGAGAGGTTCTAACACATGGGGGTTGAGATGAGTGCTCCCCTTGGCAACCTGTAATAGTACTCAGATTGGAAGGGAACACACGAGCGAAGGTGCATCACAACATGGAAGGCAAGTTAGCGAGAAATCCAGAGTGATGGTTAAACCAACAAAACATTTAAGAAAGATACATACATACTTATACAGAATAGTCCATACATGCATGTGTAAGCAAACAATAATATATCATTTAGAGTAAACGAGATAACATAGAATACAATACAACATATGCATGAAATGTGCTGGATCTTTTTATATTAAGAAGTGTAAGTTCCAGCCATACAATACATCCATGTTCACCAGTAGTTCCAATAGTGGAACATTACAGCCACAACTGCCTACTCCTCCAAAGAGATATACTAGATATGTGTAGTGGAGAATCCAGGGCTCGTTACGATACTATCCAAGATCTCTCCAAGATAGTCTTATTGGAAGCTTGGCTGATCAAAAACCTATATGAGTTATGGGGGACTATTTATAGCAAAGGGTGGGGTGACCCTTGACATTCCCCTTTGTGACAGTTCAACTACCCTCATGACTCTTCACCTACTCCATGACTATTACATCCAAATATTGACACTTGACTTACAATTGACATGAATTTACATTACAATGTACATGTACCCATGTGAAACGAAATGACTTGAGCAAGCCATGCTAGACATCACCCTGAGTTAAAAAACCATGGAAGTCCAACTCCTCAACATCCTCATGTTGATAAAAAGTAACATATTGATGCCAAGATCGGTAGTCCTTGATGGTGTCTGTGTGCTCTACGGTGACATCTGCCTGAAACCTGACTCTAGCCTCCATAGCATCCGAGTAAAATGCTCGGGCTCCTCTGTCCAAATCGTCTGAAAGAATGCACATCATTGTCTTCAATGTGGCTAGACCAACAACATACTTGTGCATGATGTCTACACTGATGGGCAAGTCTGGGCTGGTGGCAATGCACATCAACTTGTCGAAGTATGGGTCAAGATCTAGTCGGACCTATTTCTTTGTCTTCGCCTAGGTGAGAGTCCTAATAGATGGGATCACATATGTGCGCACCACAACATCCATACTCTTGAATACTCGTGCATGGGAAGCCTGTATGCTATTGATGAATTGTGAGAGCTCTTCATAGTTCCGGATCTGACTCCGGATATGTACCTTCAGCTTGTCTGCATTGGCTCTCATCATATTAGGCAAGTGAAGCGGGGCTCCCTTATATTTCATCATCCATGTTTGCATGTCATCAACAAAAACATGTAATTTCATTAAGATACATGCTATTCTAGCATATTGCTGCTGTCATTCGTTGAGATGGACAAATGCCTTATGCATGCTACCAAACATGGAGTACAATGCTCGCATAACTGTGTCAAGGGCAATACTTCATCTAGTATTTCCTTCTTCAGTTCAGCTCGGGCAGACATTGTTACCAAATCTCCTCCTTTCTTGGTCATTTGTAGTTCCTTTGCCATTTGATCATTCTCAACTATCAGAAAGCAAACACTTGAGCTAGTGGCTTCAACACACACTCTGGTTGCATCAGCCAAGGCTATTAGATGTTTGTGCACGTCAGTCTCAATCACTCGTTCTTCAACTTGTGTAGGAGATGTATGATCCTCCAGAGTTGACAATCTGCGAGACTACACAACTCTATGTTGAGATTTTTCATACTAGATGTTGTGCATCTCTCCTTCTGGCTGATCACCAAGGATCTCAGTGCCTCCTTGGTCACTCGAGACTTGCTCATCATCTGGATGCATTGAAGTGGGTGAGTCAACCTCTTTGTGGTGAGGCATGAGGTCAGTGTCATATTCCAACTTTTGTTGCTCTATGTCTGCATCCAATTGCTGAAGTACTTGTTCTCTCTCATGAGCACAGTCTTGCTCCTGCGATGGTTCACCCTATTTTCCTGATGCTAGTTGTTATGATGAATCAACTACATGTACAGGCACTGCTTCATCTATTTGCACATGTTGTGCCCCCAGCTGTATCTATTGTTGTTGCGCTTCCCTCTCATGTTTGCACAACTCTTGTTCCTTTCGGACTTGCTCCCTCAGCTCATGCAACTCCTTCTCTTCTTCTTCCATTCTTCTCCTATACGTCTACCTTTGCACAATTCGCATGTCACGTTGGTGCCTCTTCGCCTCTATAGCCATAGCTACTTTCTATACCAATGGATCTGCTCGGAACTTGCAACTTTTCTCCTCCTCCATGCAATCAAAAATCTTCCTATTACCTTTGTCATGCACTGGTATGCTTACCTCTGCTACTACTGCTGGTGCTCTCCATGATGCTGCTTCATGTTGCTTCGCTAACCACTCCACAGCGAAGCCGACCTGTTCATTGGGTCTGAAGAAACTGTAGAAATATCTCCATGGGTCCTCCTCGGCCCAATGACATGCCCCGTGGATACAGTTGAACTGAACTCTCGTGTAGTGATCTTTCACAATGCAATGTGGGTCATACGTAGCTTTCAAGGTTGAATGGGTACTTCTTCATTAGTTCTTTGAAATCTGCTTGCTTGATACTCTGAATATCATATAACCCAATCCACAACGAAAGAGTGGGCAAAGGTGCCTTCTTCTTCCGGTGTAGTCTAGCTGTCAATCCTGCCGAGTTGTAGTATGCTACTTCCTACATGATAAGTACGTCCAAGGAAAAATTCAGTAGAACATGCAGAGGCTTCTCCACGCTAAACATTTGGATGAAGGTGCTGGACGTTGAGGCATACCAATTAGTAATGCCTATCAATGCCTCCATTGCTTCCTATGACATGAAGGGTGGATCCTATTCGAATATCATCTTATACACTAGGGTGACAAAATGATCAGACAACCATATGATTACCCCTCTAAAGATGTAATCAGACAAAAACTTGAAATATGTGTTCACAACAGTCTCCATCGGTGAGCAAGCCCACTCCAAGCCCGGGAACTCCTGTTGGGCACAAACTGCATCTAAGATGTAGGCAGACATGTAAATCTCTGCATGCATACCTCCATGTGTCTGTCGAGCCTTTGTTACATGTTCCTTCAGCTAATGAGCCAACGTGCTGGACCAGTTACATGGTTTTCCCTCTCTAGCCAATTGGTCCAGTGCGATCACCCAACTTTGTGGGAAGGTTTCCGTGCTTTCTTGGATACATAGGAGACAAGAAAATATGACCAAGTATTGATACGACTTCCACAGGATCTTCATCTTATAGGCCTAGTTGGGTGTCAACATGAATCGAGGTGACTCCTTTACCTAGTTCTTCAGAATGTCTCTAGAGTTAGAACTATTATTGGGTAAGCTGAATGGAGTCTTCATGATAGTCACGGGCTCTGACATATGATGCATCTCATAATAATCTTGTGCCCAAAAGTTTGCAAGCTTCGTCCCACTGATCAGTGTGAGAGACGATCCATGTATCATGTCTGCGCATGGGAATGCGAGGTATTTGCATGCAATCTGGAATAAGCCAGACAGACTTGTGAATGTTCATGTACACCTAATGGTCTTCGAGGTCTTCGTCAAAAGTTCCTATAAATGCTTCATTGATCTCTTGCCACTTCAACTTGATGTCCCTATCTAGAAACAACTTTGTATCTTCATAGATCGGTAGACTAGAGGACACTCACTCAACTGCTACTCCAACTACATTTCCATCAATGTCCAGTGATCCCACTCTCTTGGAAGCCATTGATCCTGTACTGCTAAGAGGCGAATGAACACCTGAAATATTTGGAGACAAGAAACATGCATGGAAAGAATTCTATCAGCGAAAACCAAAGCAAATTCGAGGAATGACACAACGGATACATGGGGAACTGATAGGCAAGATTGCACAATTTCGTCTGGGAGGCTGGGTGACTGGCTGCCAGAACTGCACAAAAGCAAGTTTGGGCTATCTGGGAGGCAAGACTAGCTATTTGATTTCCGCAATGTGCAATCCAAACTGGCTTTTGGGTGCTAGGATTGCACAATGTGCAATTCCAGTTGGGAGTGGCTACAGGCTCAAGGACTGCATTACGCAATTTTCTGGGCCAATAGTCACTATCCTTCATAAATTCAAAAAATAATCATGGAGGATAGTGACTGGGCATCAATGCGCATTTATAGAGAGGAAGGTAGAGCCTTCCTTGCCCAGATTACGCAATACTGTCTTAGTGAAGAAGAGTCTAGGCCAAGGTTGTCCCGGCTCGCCGACGGGCAACTGAAAGAAAATATGAAAGTGAATTCATGGTGACACTAAGTGAAAGCAAAGGTGATTGACAATGCATGGAAACATGAATGAAATATTTAGTAAACAGATCAACATGCATGTGGGTGAAGCGAGTCGTTGAATCGATGACCATTCGTGCAAAACAGTTTCATGCATGTGACAATAGTGAGATAGCAATGAAAAATGAAACAGTGCTAGGACAAGCTAGTATACATGTAAACGATAGTAATCATTTGAAGAAATAAAAAAAACAACACTCAAACAAGAGAATACACAAAAATCGACAGAAATGTTGAAAAACACAAGTTGAGGCCACTTACCCATGAATATATGATTCAGATGTTTTGAAGAGTCCTGGATGTGCTATGGGATGTCACAGCTCCAAGATTGATGTGAAAGAATGAGCTCTGATGCATTGAATAGATAGGTTCTGAGCTCATGACGCGCAAGCCACAAACCTAGGAAAAAATGACACTTGGAGGAAAGTTTCTAAAACAACTTTGCATATAACCTCTAGCTGCTAAAAATATTTCCCTGAATCATGGGATGCCTTTTGCTATTCCAAGAAAAGCAAGCCACGCATGCAAGTCAGGTTTCCTTGGTCCCGGGTGGAACTGCTCAACCCAACTGCTCATGCATGAAGCTTCTCAACTGGTAGAAGGAAATGCACATTTCTGGCTGGGAGCTAGGCTGGCTGCCCAGGAAATTTGTGCAATTTCTGGGCAGAGTAGTTGACTTCTACCTAGATTTGCACAAATTCTGGGCTAAGAGGCCTTGTTGGGGAAAATTGTGCAATTTTCACTATGAGTGTTGACTAGCAGAATTGCGCAATTCTGGAGCCCAACAGGCTACAGATAGGATTGTGCAATTTCTGGGGTGAAGGTTGGTTTCCCTTTAGAAATGCGCAATTTCTTGGGGGAGCTGCTCAACCTGCAGCTAGACCAACTCTGGGTGATCAGCCTGTGAGGGGAATGCATCAATCTATGATTGACAGGCTGCCTTTGTGCAAGAAAACACCGAATCTTGTGTATTTGACGAAGCAAGACAAGGTGCCGTGAAAGTTGGTAGGGAGGCTCCAAAACGAAGTTAAGGAAAAATTTTGGAGGGCGGTTGTAGCCGCTACAACACATCGATATGATATTTATATAAATATTATTATAATACAGATATAAAGATTAAGAATTTCTTTACTTATTTATTTATATGTACATAAGTGTTGTGTTTTGAATTCTATTAAGTTGAAGAAAATTAGAACTAACTTAAATCCATTTTAATTGATACAAAATTTACACCTCAAAACATTTGATCTCTTTCTACACTTCATAAATATACATTGATGTTACATATATTATAGGGTTTCAATTGTAAAACATATGATACTAGCTCAAATTTTTTCATCCCATGGCCCAAGGATACTAACATATAATATGTTTTACTGCATCAATCTTCACATGATTGGGGAAGGTGAAATAATTTCCACCTACTTATGGCAATGGTATATACATGGGAATGAATTAATAAGTGAACAAAATCTACCTTTATGGCCAGGTAAAGTGTAGCTTTGTTTTTTTTTCAATTTCTAGTTAGATACTAAAGAGGACCAGATGTCTATAAGGAAAAGTTCCATGATCCTAGTTCCCATCAATCAAGCAGAGAAATCTATGTAAAATTCTTGGAATTTCCAACTAAAAAATAGGTAAGTTTGTGAAGGCACTTATTATTTCGCTCCATACACATGCTTAGCTACAACAATAGTTAAGGGAAAGAAAAATTTTAGGGGATAAATTTTAAGGATGGACTAATTTTCCTTTTTTTTTTCTTTAGATTTTTTATTGCCAATTTTCTAGTTTCCAAAATGATTCTCCCAAATTTTGTAAGATAAAATATTTTACTTTAAAGATCACCTCATTTTTTAGAAAGCTATAAAAAGGTATTAAAAGTTTAAATTTTTGTATTAAAAATATTGCCAAACAATTTCTGATTAACATTTTAGGAGTTAAATAAATTCATAATTAAAATTGCACTTATAATAAATAGATGTCCTTAAATTTTCCATAACTGCTTGTTGATCCTGACTTGATAATTTGAGACTTCCCTCATTGATGAGGGATCCTATGGATGTCTCACTGTTTTATAATCCATTAGTGTCACAAAATATTTTGGAAAATATATAATAATATACATATTTGAATAATATTTCCAAAATTATTTTAAATGAAATTTATAATTAAATTTCTACAAAACCATGTGTTGTTTCTAATCCGTGGTTTTGTTTTCTCTTTCCATCAATTCACAAAACCATGTGTAGTTTTGTTCTTATCACTCCTTCCTCTGTAAATTCATTTTATCTGTATGTAAAATCCTTTTACCCTTGTAGAATACCTGGATGGTTTTGCAAAACCAGTTGTTGATTTGTATGGTTGGAAGAGTATTCTCACTTTACTCTTTTACATTCACGTGCAACATGATTTTACATCTGTAAATTGATTTCAGCATGTCTGTAAATTGATTTCACCATGCCTATAAATTGATTTCACCTTAATCTTTTATAGTGAAATGCATTTACATGAATGCTATCTTTGCTCTCATGTTCATTAATTTCATGTGAAATTTTCCCTTTTATATTCTCTGATAAATTCATGGCATCCGTGAATTTTATTTCATGTGTCCCTGTAAAACCATTTTACCTTTGAATCTCATTCCACAACCTTAGTCTCATATTGCTTGTAGCTATATAATTTTACCTCAATTATGGTTTCACCTGTAGCTCTGAAATATTACGACATTCTCATATCTCTATATTTCACTTGAAATTAATCCACCCGATATTCCCGTAACACTTATAAGATTCAAAACCAAAACAGTTAATGGTTTATGGCACCGCTTTTGAGTGGTAGGTGGTATTTTTTAGAGGACCCGATACCATGTAGCAAAAAGTTTGGCTGAGAAAACCACTAATCTCGCGTGCTTTTTGTGTGTTAAGTGTTTACCGCATTCTTGAAATTAATCCACCCGATATTCCCGTAACACTTATAAGATTCAAAACCAAAACAATCAATGGTTTATCGCACCGCTTTTGAGTGGTAGGTGGTATTTTTTGGGGCTACCATGTAGCAAAAAGGTTGGCTGAGAAAACCACTAATCTCGCGTGCTTTTTGAGTGTTAAGTGTTAGATGAGTTGAGTGGGCGATATGGAATTTTAACCATTCATATATTTTTACCAATCTTGAGGCAAATAAAAATGAAGGGGGTTTAATTCTTAGTGTGGGGTGGGCCATTGGTTGACTTTGTAGGGGGAAGAGGTAATATAGGCTTGCTGGGAGAAATTAATATAAAGTCCAAAACTTTATATTAATAGGGTTTTGTGAAGTAAGGGGTAAAAAGAGGGATTCTACACACACACACACACACACATTATCCCACCTTCACAAGGGAACATTCTTCATGATGGTTTATATAAGCCCATAGTTACATTATTGTGTTTCAACAAAAGCTGATTTATCTATGTTTTAACAATTACTGCTTTTGTGTAAATGATTTCTTATGCTCTGCTGTTGTATGGAATCTTCTGTTGAGGAAAACCATTCGAATACATTTCCTGAGAATCTGGAACAAACAACTTTTTAACTAGTATAAAAACTGTTTGTCCAGGAAAACCATTCGAATACATTTCCAGAGAATCTGGAACAAACAACTTTTTAACTAGTATAAAAACTGTTTTTCCAGGTCTTATATGATCACCTACAAAAATAAACTAGTAGTTAATGAAAACGTAGTTTCCATAGGGATGTAAAAATGGATTTTAGGGAATTGGGAAATCTGTGGATTGAGTCTGAACTTTGGAGGTTTTGATTATGCGTTGGAAATGGTATTCCAGGTTTATGTTTTTCAAACAAAGGTAAGGGAATGGCGGAATCTCTTTTTGTGGAAACTCTTTAATTTTTTACATTGTGCAGGGTTTGTGGAAACTCTGTAATTTTTTACATTGTGCAGGGGTAGATTAGTAGTTTACTACACAACAATGGATGATAGGGCTTCTGGGGATACATAGTGTAGCAGTCGGAGGAGGTTTTCAGGCAGGAGGTGACAACTGGAGGTGTATTCTAAGGGGGCTGCCATGGAACAGGAGGGGGTTCTCGACAGGAAGAGAAGTTGAAGGAAGAGTGGTATGGTGGGATCAAAAGTGGTAAATAGTGTTTTGCTGAGGGACGCGATATGATGTGGGGCTGCCACGTAGCAAAAAGGTGATCAGGCAAAACTGTGAATCTCGCGTGCTTTTGAGATTTTAACAGTTGGACGATGGGAGCGCGCGATATGGGTATGGGCCATTGGGTTTGGAAGTGGGTGATCGGAGGGCTATCGTGTGATGGATTTGTGAGGGCTGAATGGGGGAGTGGGTCAGGTTTAATTACAATGAAATGTAATTAATTGAAGCGTAATTACGGGATTTACAATATTGTGATGGGTTAATAAAATGTGGGACCGAGGAATAAATTCACTAGGGATATAAGTTAAAAGGGTATCGAAGAGGGTTTTTTAATTGGGCCCAATACTTTATTTGAACTTAAGATAAGGGGATTTTAGTGGGTTTACTAGGGAAAATGAGGTGAAATAGGTGGAAAGGTAAAATGAAGGGGTAGGGATATTTTTATAAGGGAAATATGTTAGAATAAGGGAAAATGATGAGGGAAGGTATTTTTAGAATTAGGAAGCAGAAATTAGTAAGATATTAGTGATAAGAAACAAACCAACTTTTGCTTTCCATACCTTGCGCAAACTGCTTCTCCCTGCCCATCATTTACGCATCATTTACCCTAACATTTTTTCTTCATTTATTGGATGCATTTGAGCTTGTTGACCCCCTTATTTTTCTTTGATAAGAAAACTATCTAATTCTAATCTTATAATGTCCAATGGCTTAGATAAAACTAATGAACTCATTATTATTCTCTACCTAACTATTGATCTACTAAGATAAAACAGTTTGGCTAGATCTTTGTTCTCTATCTAGCAGCATGAAATTTAGAGAATGAATAAATCAAGATTAAGCTGTTTGACCATCATGGATTATGGCATTTTGACAAGCTACACACAATTTATTTGCATAAATTAAACCAAAAGGTAGTGGCATTTGAATTTGCATCACTTTCAGAATCTATTTTATCTCTTTTTGGTGGGGTTCATATTTTATTTTCTTTTAGTCCTTTGATTTTTCTTTTAGGACTTACCCTTGTTTCAATTATTTTTTTTAATATAGGAAATCATTTGTAAAAAAGCAAAGGTATGTACAATATTAGAAGCCTTAACATAGCCAATTCAAAATTATGATCCCTATTATTATAGGAACCTAACAGTGGCTCCACTTGGGGATGGAATCTTCTTGTGAGTTGTCAAGAACACCGTCAACTAGTGGCTTGATACATTGGGTCGATCCCAAGCCTACAACTGCTTTGTTATATAATCTCCATGACTGAAAATCTTGAACTGAAACCTTAACCTTTTTTGCAAATTGAAATCTGACACATGCTATACTGAAATCTGATATGAAATAAACTTACTGCTGAAAAACTGTATTTAATCAATGAAAACCTACCTACTTACTCTAATCAGCTGTCCAACTGTTGGTTAGGTAAAATAAAACATCCAATGCAACCATTCAAGCATCATATACATTGGTGGATTTTTCTGCTTGTGCTTTTTTGTGATTAAAACTGAAGTTCTACAGTCCAATATAACCTTGTCAACAAATGAGAAGATAAGGAAATACTTGATTTCCTTTGTTGACTCTAAAAACTATACAAAAGGATCTTCCAAAATATATACACTATTGTTTAAATAATTTAAGCAACTATATAAATGTTCTGGATGGCCTCCATGCCATGAAACTGAAATTTCATTTTTATCTTTACCCCCCTACAGATTTTCAGACAAGCTTTGTGATGATATTTCTATTGATTGAAATGTTTGACTGATGAAACCTTTATCATCTTGATCTTGAATCTCATAGTTAGTTAATGGAAAGAATTTTCGATTGCATCCATCATTTAATATATCAGCTATTGGATCATAAAAAACTTGGAAGGGTTGCTGCAACTTATTGAATATAGGTTTGAATGGAACTTCATAGATTTCTACAAGTTGCTCATCCTTTTCTTTAGAGATTTTATACCACATTTCCTTTAAAAATTGAAATGATTCAAAACATAGTGGTATAGAACTTTCATGTGTCATTTGATTAGGTGTTTCAATCAAATTTGATAACTGTAATTGTGAAACTGAGGAATCCTGATTAAAATTTTCATTGTCTTCTTTGTTGTCAATATCAATACTTAAAGACTATTTATTTTTTATTGCTGTAAAGTTTTCTCCAATGAACTGAAATGAAGCAAAACAAAGAGGAAAAGAACCTTCACTTATTTCTCAAATTTTCCGCACTTCCTTCCTCATTCTCATATCTGATATGTATAAGCTGATCACTATATTTAATTTTCTGAAACTAAATTTCCTCATCCTCCAAACTAGTTTTTGATTTCTTTGTAAAGCTAGCTTGAGTTTGAAGAACATAATTATCATCATAATGATCATACTTAGGCAAATCATTAAAAGAAGGAATGTCATCAAACATACACATTAAATCAGTAGATTTCTCTTCCACATATTGATATGTCAATCCATTTTCTGATCTATGGTAGTTGGAATTAGGAAGAATTTGTTCATTGCTATCAACCTCTTATTTTTGTGAAATAAATAGGTCATGGTGATATTGCACAAAAAATTTATCTTGCATGGTGATCTTTTGTATCATTTCTTCTATTTTTCTTATCAAAATGTCGAGTTTTACCTCTGCAATGTTGTTCTTCTCTGCTTCTACTTTCAACTTTTGCTTTTTAATCAGCAAATGAACTTCTACATCTACTGCAATGTTCTGCATCTTTTCAAGAGTTGTTGGGTTTCTTTCTCTTAGCTGAAATTCTATTTCTGGATCAAATGCTTTTGGATAATGCAAGAGAGATGAATCAAGAGGAGGTCTTATATTTGCTAGCATTGAATAATAAACTTGATTAAATCTGTCAGAAAATTGTTGTATTGTTTCATTTGTTTGTTTCTATGATAATAAAAAGATTGACCTTGATTATCCATCTATTAAGGAAAAATTTGACAAACTATTGGAAATTTGAGATGCTTGCAATAGGCAGGTTCTTGAACTAACTCTTTACTTTACTTTGCAATGAAAGAGAGAAAAGCCTGATAATAACATCATCTTCGTTAATCTCAAATAGGACCAGATAATTCTCAAAACCTTGAATATGTTTTTGGGTAGTGATACCATTCTCTCCATCAAAATTGGGGAGATATTTGTAATAGTTATCAAGAAAATCATGGAGTATAGGAGGTAACATAAGGGGCTTATATCTATCAGGAACTTTACAAGGTACATGAATATGTATAGGAATTGTAAGATTAGTCTTGATTCTTTGAGACTTCTCAATCGGAAAATGATCATCATAAGATTTAGAAGAAAGCTACTCAAATGGATAAGGAGAATTTGTATTTACAATCTTCCAAGGAAAATAATAAAAAATTAATCTAAGATATTCTCTAAAATACAATATACATTGAAAAACCTTGTTGATGAGAAAAAACATGATGTCTTGGATAACAATCCAAGTTAGAAACCTGATCTTCCAATATTGTTCTTTCAGGTTCATTCCTCCAGTGGAGTCTTGATTTTGAAATTGATTTGGAGCTGGAGTCACTGGGTGGATGATTTTAACCTTTGTGTGTCTGATCACTGTCCACCATCATAGATCTGATCTTATATTTGTATAATCTTTTTGAAGAAAATGTTCTCGTCCTCAGTGGAGTCACCACTATGTTATCACTCCAAAATTTCCCTAGGGTTCTCATGAAAGAAATAATAGAGGTAACCACAAACCTACTTTTGAGATAAGGATCTATCTTTCCTAATACTCAGAGAGGGCTCTCTCTTAATGATTTAACTTTGTCGAGTTGATTGATTTTAGGCTAGTTATGTAAGCTTGATTGGGTTTTGAATTAGTGGTGGAATCACTAATTCAGATGTATATATAAGTGCCTTTTTACCATTGTGCCATGGAGTCCAAATGTCAAGAAAACAAGACTGAATCAAGTTCTAAAGATAGTGTTCACAGGGCAAGGTAGCTGAGTAAATTAAGCTCTTTTAGGCTACATGGTGAAGTGGTTTTTCAATCAAGATCAAGGAGCAGTTAAAGATTCTTCAAACCGTATAATGAGGGAAATGAAAGAGGTCAATCGAAACTAGGGAGCAATGAAGAATTCCCTACTCTGGATATCAGAAGAAAACATAAAAATGAATAATTGTTCAAGACAGAGTGTACTTAATCAAATTCTGTAGTAACATTCCAGTTATTTCATTCAAATTGGAAAATGTGTATGTATGTGAAATACTTAAGAAAATAACAATTTAACAAATGAAAGATACTTCACTGAAGTGGCCCAAGACATGAATCCTGTAATGCAATGCCTTTATTACTCAGTCCAATTTGCTGACTTGAAAATGTTACATTAAACCCTCAGGTTTTAGATCAATATAACTATAGAAATGTTCATACATGCCATTTTTAGATGAACTAAAAATCTCTAACTCCTACAGATTAATAGTTCTAGTGGAATATGCTGTGCAAATGTTGTTGCTATGGAAGTGGGAGTAGGTAGGTTGTGGGCCCAAATTTGTGGCTGTGTTGGGAGATGTAGATGTATCTCTCTTTTTCTTAGTAATTCACTCAATTGCTTGCTGATCCTCTGACTTGATAAACTGAGACTTCCCTCATTGATGGTTGATTCTGTGACTGCCATGTTGTTTTATCATCCATTAGTGTCACAAAATATTTTGGATATTTAATATCATATATATATATATAAGATATTATATATATTATATTTGAATAATATTTCCAAAAAAATTATATATGAAATTTATATTAAAATTTCTACAAAACCATGTGTTGTTTCCAATCCATGGTTTTGTTTTCTCTTTCCATGAATTCACAAAACCATGTGTAGTTTTGTTCTTATCACTTCATCCATGAATTTTATTTCATGTGTCGCTGTAAAGCCATTTTACCTTTGAATCTCACTCCACAACCTTAGTCTCATATTCCCTATAGCTATATAATTTTACCTCAAGTATGGTTTCATCCGTAGCTCTGAAATATTACCACATTCTCATATCTCTGTATTTCACTTGAAATTAGTACACCCTATATCCCCATAACATTTATAAGATTCAAAACCAAAATATTTAATGGTTTATCACACCACTTTTGAGTGGTAGGTGGTATTTTTAGAGGACGCGATATAATGTGGAGTTGCCATGTAGCAAAAAGGTGGGCGGGGAAAACCACTAATATCGCATGCTTTTTGAGTGTTAAGTGTTAGATGAGCTGAGCACCCGATATGGAATTTTAACCGTTCATTTATTTTTACGAATCTCGAGGCAAATAAAAATGAAGGGGGTTTAATTCATAGTCCGTGGTGGGCCATTGGTTGACTTTGCGGGGGGAAGAGGTAGTATAGGGTTGCGAGGAGAAATTAATATAAAGTCCAAAACTTTATATTAATAGGGTATTGTGAAGGGGTAAAAAGAAGGATTCCACACACACACACACACACACACACACACACACACACACACATATATATATATACACACACTTTATGGGATTTATCCCACATTCACAAGGGAACATTCTTCATGATGGTTTATATAAGCCCATAGTTACATTGCATTTCAATAAACGTTGATTTATCTCTGTTTTAACAATTATTGCCTCTGTGGGTTTAATTCATAGTCCGTGGTGGGCCATTGGTTGACTTTGCGGGGGGAAGAGGTAGTATAGGGTTGCGAGGAGAAATTAATATAAAGTCCAAAACTTTATATTAATAGGGTATTGTGAAGGGGTAAAAAGAAGGATTCCACACACACACACACACACACACACACACACACACATATATATATACACACACTTTATGGGATTTATCCCACATTCACAAGGGAACATTCTTCATGATGGTTTATATAAGCCCATAGTTACATTGCATTTCAATAAACGTTGATTTATCTCTGTTTTAACAATTATTGCCTCTGTGTAAATGTTTTCTTCTGCTCTGCTGCTGTATGGAATCTTCTGTTGAGGAAAACCATTCGAATACATTTCCTGAGAATCTGGAACAAACGAGTTTTTAACTAGTATAAAAATTGTTTGTCTAGGTCTTATATGATCACCTGCAAAAATAAACCAGTAGTTAATGAAAACGCAGTTTCCACAGGGATGTAAAAATGGATTTTAGGGAACTGGAAAAATCTGTGGATTGAGTCTGAACTCTGGAGGTTTTGATTCGGCATTGGTAATGGTATTCCAAGTTTATGTATTTCAAATAGAGGTAAGGGAATGGTAGAATCTCTTTTTGTGGAAACTTTATAATTTTTTACATTGTGCAAGGGTATATTAGCAGTTTACCATACAATAATGGATGATAGGGCTTTCGGGGATACACAATGTAGCAGTCGAAGGAGGCTTTCAGGCAGGAGGTGACAGCTGGAGGTCGATTTTCTGAGGGGACTATTGTGGAACGGGAGGTGGTTTCAGACAGGAGGAGAAGTTGAAGGAAGAGAGGTATGGTGCATTATTGCGTGGATCAAAAGTGGTAAACAACTTTTTGCCGAGGAACGCAATATGATGTGGGGCTGCCACGTAGCAAAAAGGTGATCGGGAAAAACCGTGAATTTCATGTGCTTTTGAGATCTTAACTGCAAGACAATGGGAGTGCACGATGTGGGTATGGGACATTGGATTTGGAAATGGGTGATCAGAGGGCTATCGTGCAACAGAGTTGCAAGGGCTGAATGGGGGAGTGGGGTCAGGTTTAATTACAATGAAATGTAATTAATTAAAGAGTAATTGCGGGATCTAACATATTGCGATGGATTAATAAAATGTGGGACCTGGGAATAAATAAACTAGGGATATAAGTTAAAAGGGTATCGAGGAGGGTTTTTTAATGGGGCCCATTACTTTATTTAAATTGAGGATAAGGGGGTTTTAGTGGGTTTACTAGGGAAAATGAGATGAAATAGGGGGAAAGGTAAAATGAAGGGGTAGGGATATTTTTACAAGGGAAATATGTTAGAATAAGGGAAAATGATGAGGGAAGGGATTTTTGGAATTAGGAAGCATAAATTAGTAAGATATTAGTGATAAGAAACAAACCAATTGCTACTTTCCATACTGTTACACAACATTTTGTCAGTGTCCTTGTACTCCCCGTTCCTTCATCTTGAAGGACCTTTACAATGAACCCCGCATGCTTTTCCTTCATGAATGAACTCTCATTGTGTCCCTCTTCATGAGAAGATAAATTCCTTTTTGCACCATTTCCCTTGGAACTTCTGTTTTTCCGAGTTTACAAGACCAACGATAATGGCCTTTGTCTCCCCCAAGCTGATGTGCAAAGATTAGCACTACTCCTCACATTGACCGGAGTGACTGAGCTATGTTCCAGTCGCGCTAGTCCAGTTATAGATTTTTTTTTAAATTAGAGCTGAAGCTTCCAGCTCTAGAAGCTTCGTAACAAAAGTTTGGTAAATGGTTTGGTCGGATGGGGTCGAGGATGACAGTTTGGTATCCATTCCCCAATAATGATGGAACTACCTCAAGGGATAAGACCTTCTCCCATTAGAAGAGGATCCATCTCCCATCCATTTTTCCTATATAAACCTCCCTTCTTTCGAAGCATAGTCCTAGTGAGAGTGTTGATGTTAGTGTGCTTATGCTATTTGGTTTTGAGTAGACAAGCAAGCTATTACTAGTTGTAGCTATCTAGTTGTGTGAGGGAGAAGCATGATTTGGTTTGGATTGAAGCCTAAAGGGAAGAGCTTTAAAACTATTATTGCTTGAGGCCATCATGGAATGCTAGCAGAAGTGTGTGGGAACCTTGTCTTGTCAGAGGAATATTGCAATGTCAAGATGAATGGCTGTAATCTCTCTTTGATATTAATATATGCAACTATCAATTGATTTCCTACATGTTTTTTAATATTACATATTAATGGCTTAATGTTTCTTGACTTGTTAAGTAGGTTATATTTCAATTTGTCTATTATCATGTTTGTTGTCTGTTGTTGTTTACTTGTTTCAGGTGCTTAAAGAAGAAAGTGAGAGATAGCTGGAGTGAGCAAGCGAGGACATCATCAAGCAGGATAAGTGGATGAAGAGGTAGGCCCTCTTGATTGATTCTAACCTAAGGAAATATTACATAGAATGTATCTGTTGTGCCTAGACCCATTATCGGGCTAGATGAATTTGTTTGTGTGCGCACTTGTAATTTTACTTCACCACAAATTGGCAACTCCGTAGGGGATCCCAATCCTTTTGTTTGTCTTGGATTTCATGATTTTGTGAGACCTTTTCTAGTTCCACATTTTCCCTTTGGTTCTGTTTCTTTTCTCCTGCTTACTGGTTTGAGTCTAAATTCATAGTAGCAGATATGGTCCTTGTTTCAATTTTTATTTTTATTTTTCCTTAGCTCCCTTGATCAACATGCTTAATTCGCTGATAGTTGCGTCAATCAGTGTGAGTTGCTGAGAAACAGTCACACCGACCAGCCTCTAGCACTTGTTGTCAGTTAGGTAGTCACGCCGATGCCTGTAATTGAAGATTAGTTCTTGACCCTAATCTTGGCCAGTGTGTTCTACTCTTGTGGTTTTGACCCCGTAAGCCTTTTGGACTGTTTTCTCCCTGATAAGAAAGCTATTCTTCATTTGGTTTTGTTTGCTTGTTGGGTTATCATCTTTCTACTTGATTGATTGAGTCATTGAGTGGCCAACGACACTAAGGAATCTAGTTGGTCATCCATTCAACATTTTGTGAACTCACTAAATCGGGTTGTAGGTGTGCTTACAATTTGCATTTTGCTTTTGGTCCTTTTTACGACTTTGACCTCTTTTTGCATTAGTTTGAAAAGTTTCATTTGCTAGCCTAAATGTTTCTTTTTCGGCATATATTACATTGTTGGTCTTGTGTTTGGTAAAGTCAGTGTTTCATGGGTCTCAGTGAAATTCTATTTTCATGTTTTCATCTACTTGAAGAGCTTATTGTCTTGATAACTTTTTCACTGAAGATCATATGTGAAAAGTTTGTTTTGTTATTTCATGAAAAAGTACGAAATTCTAGCTTGTTGCATCATTATGTTACGATAACTTGCATCTTTAAAAGACTAGAATTGAATTAGCATTTGAAAAAGGAAGAAATTTTTGTTTTGTTTTGTTTTTGAAAGGACTAATAGATAAGTGATTGTTAGGAAATTAGGAATTGGAAGGCATTTTTCATTAGTTTATTTTTTGAAAAGGTAAGGTAGTGAAAGATCATTTCATTTTCAGTTTCTTGATTGTTTGCATTTGATTGAGTAGTTTCTACCTTCTCTAGTGTAGGCATTTCATCGAATTGAAAGGGTCTTGTCTCATTTAGTTGCATTTAAGGTTTTTTGAGTAGCATCGCTAAGACCTGAAAACTTAAACATAACTGAAGATCAACTTTAAAATGAATTCAATTAACCTAAGGTGCATTTAACATTAACAATAATATCTAGAAGGTCTAGGATAGAGGCGTTTTCCGACGTCTTTAAACCTAGCAGTTGTCATTAGCTTCGACATTAGACAATGCTAGTATAGATTTGTGCTCCCTGTACTGTCAAGTATATAATGGGAGACCCCACTAGGATGCAATCATTTCATCCTTAGGAAGCTAAGTCGACTGCCTTGCAAATGTGATACACCAAATGTAGCGTTCTGAGAGATTGCCTGCTCGTACTTCTTGGTTTGCCAGGAGGTATTCTGCAGTTCACAGTTGCCTGGTAATCCTGTTTACCTAGATCACCTAGAGTAGTCATTAGATCTTTTTGACTCATTAAAATTAAAAGATCATTCGAGCACTTGTCCTTTCAAGCTTGTCTCCAATTGAAAGCAATAGAGTCATCTTTGTTTCTTTCTCGACTCTTAGAAAATGAAAGAGCATCAATCTTTTATGCATCTTAATAATTGATTGCCTACGATCAAAAACACCTTGTTAGTATTTTTATGAGACCAAATCGTGAGTTTCCTTAAAACAAAATTTTAAAGTGATTTGTTCCATCGACTAAGACAAGGTCATCGTGGCTGAACCATTTGGTTCACACAATTCTTCTTCCTCTCCTCTGTCTGAAAGATTGTCTGAGGAGCCATTTCCTGAGTTACAAGAGTCACTCGAGGACCAAAATGTTGAACTCACAATTGTTTTGAGCATTCAACCGCTGTCATTTCGTCCTCCGACTACTTTCGATATTGGGTCATTTGCTAATCTTGGCTCCAAATCTTTGGACAACCTCATTCGAACTCCAGAGAACTTGTCGACCACTGATGGTCAACTTGGACTGGTTATCTACCCTCTGCACCTAGTTTGACCCTGTTGTGATATCACCGTAGCATCCTTACATTATCTATGACCAACCCAGTGTTCCTTTGGAACTATACCCTCGTACTCGTTCGGCCATTTGTCGTCGTTTGTTTTCAAACATGGAACCTGAAGGTGATGCTACAAGCACATCTCCTAATGATCTATGACCAACCCAGTGTTCCTTTGGAACTATACCCTCGTACTCGTTAGGCCATTTGTCATTCGTTTGTTTTCAAACATGGAACCTGAAGGTGATGCTACAAGCACATCTCCTGATGAGTTCGAAGTTTCTACTCCACACATTGTTGAGGGGGAAGAATTGCAATTGCAATTTCCTCTTGAGGGTTTACATTTTTTAGAAGGTATTCCCACTAGTTTACCACCCAACTATGTGTCTTTGGCGTAGTTGGTTTCAGGTACACCTAGTGCCTCATCACTTTACTATAATCCTATATGGGCGTTAGGCACCAAGCCTATGTCAAGTTCGTTCATTATGAACATGACTTCGCAACAGGCTGTTACTTTAGTCCCGGTGCAACCCACCATTCCAAATACTCTTGTATTGTTAATCCCAATTACCCATCAGGCACAACTGACAGTTTCAGAGATTGTCTCTATTAGTTCCTCCGTCCCGCTAGTCAATGGCTAGATTGTGCCACTACCCTGGGGGGCAGAAGCTGAATGTTTCTATGGTTTTAGATGCCACTAATGTGAATGGCTCATAAGCTCACATGCTTGGTATAAACAAGCCTTGTTCTGGTATTATTTATAACCCTACTGATCCTACTGGGTCAAGCAATGTCCAGTAGCAACAAGTTCAGAATCACGTTGGTCCATTTGGATCGAGCAATGTTCAGTATCAACATCTCTATGGGGCTCAGGTCCAATACCAAAATCCTTGCGTTCCATATGGTTCTCAAGGAATGGTTAATCCACCTTAAACCCTCTAATCTAGGTAGTACATCCAGCCTGGCTATGGCCAGATTCAGTTCGGTAATTTCCCAGGCACTGTTCAAGTACCATTGCAATAGCAAGGACAACCTCTACAACAACATGGGCAACCTTTGTTACCGCAAGGGAAACCTTTGTTGCACCAAGGGCTCTCCACGCAACAACAAGGGAAAATTATCATATAGCAAGGTCACCTGCAACAACCACAAGGTAAATCCTTACAATAGTTGCAACAAGAAATGCAACAGAAGATGCAATATGATCCACACACCTCTCAACCCATGTCCTTGTAGGGCCAACCTCTGCAACCCTAGGGGAAAATTTTGTAACCGCAAGGACCCTTATAATAACAAAACCAACCAGGGAAGCAACAACCTTTGTATACATATTAACAAGGTCAACCCTTGTAGGGGAGGGTCAAGGTCAAGTCCTGCACCTTACGAATGATCTGATCCTTCATTTGTCGTGCTATCCTTAGGTGCCATCCAAGATACCAAGTGATTGCCCAATGTTCGATGGGAAATCTAAAGAAGATCCTCATGCCCATGTGATGACATATCACCTTTGGTGCTCATCAAATGCATACATAGATGATTCCATTCATCTCCATATTTGCCAATGAACCCTCATGGGTGCTGTAGTGAAATGGTACATCGAGTTACCTTGAAGCACTTACCATGACTTTAACTCTTTAGCCATGGCTTTCCTCATGCATTTTCAATTGCCGGTTTGATATGAAACTGGCACCTATTTGCTCACATCGCTTAAGCAAGATACTGCGGTGCACATCTCTGATCACATCCATGAATGGAGATGTAGACGTTGCCTAATCAAATTTGAGATTGTTGATAAATTGCTCACTAAATGGTTTACCAAATCATTCGTAGCCCTAATTTCTCGCCATATAGCTATGGGTGGATGCATCACTGAAGAGCAGGCCATCGCTCATGCCAAGTACTTGGAATCTAGTTTACTCTCAATATGGCACTTTATATGAGTTATTAACCAATGATCTGCAGCCATCATCCATTCTTGCAACATCAAAGTCATCATATGTTCCTCCCGTTGATGGAGTTATTGGTTCAGTATCCTAGACCCCTCCTAAAAATTCTTCCAAATAGAAGTCGGTCTCAAATGATGTACCTAATAGCTCATCTCAGAATCCACCTAACCCTGGTAAAACCTCATAGGTCCACATTGTCTAGTCTACCACAATGGAAAAATCTGTGGAAGGAAAAAAGAAAGGCAAAGGCAAAGCTAAAGCTAATGCCTTGAAATAGGGTCCTCCCAAATCGTCTATTGACGAATATTTGCAATGGAAACCTAAGTATCCTTACCTCATTTGAGAGGAAGATCGCTACACTAAGGATTGTCCCCGATGATCTGAAGTTAGTCGCCTGCTCAAAGGGACCCCTACTATCCTCAAAGAGCAATTTCCATTTTAGCAACCCAAATGGTAGACCAACCCCAATCTTCTTCCTCCGGATCTCAAGTGTTCATGATGAGCACACCTATTAATGTGGCTACCTGATTGAAACACTATCAAACTCCAGCTTCAGCAGTTGGGAAAGAGAAAGAAGTTGCACCTTCTTCTTCTACCCCGAGTTCTGGCCCTCTACATATTGAGCGCCCTAACCCTGATTCCGCTATGTGGCTACCTTCTTGAGGTGTAATATAGAAATCCTTGTATATTCCCAATTCATGAGCTGTTGAGCATTACAATGTTGTTGAGGATCTGGCTCAGGCCTCGTTAGCCATGTCGGCTCTCGAGGTACTCCAAAGCTTCCCATTGCAGCAAAAATCTTTGCTGTCAGCTATCAGGGGCATCAATCCCACTGATTCCAATTTGATATGTTTTGATCTAGAAAACCATGTTCCACGACTCCTTCATCAAATTTCCTTTCTTATTCAGGTAAACATCAATGAGAAGACCATCCACTGAACTGTCATTGATGAAGGTGCTTCCACCTGCATCATGTCAACCGCATGTTGGAAGGCTATTGGTTATCCTGCACTGAATCAATCTCCAAACACTTTGGAAGCTTTCGATGGGCATGATTCATGACCCTTCGGTGTCTTACCTAACCTTGCCATCACCCTAAAAGGCAAGACAATACAAGTCAAAGTAGAAATTATTGATTCCAATCTAATTTATAATCTTCTACTCAGGCGAATTGGACTCATGCCATGCATGCCTTTGCCTCTTCCTTATTTCGCGTGGTCCATTTTCCCCATCAAGGGAAGATTGTCACCGTTTACCAGCTATCTTTCTTTGCCTCTTCCTCCTCAGATGGCAATGTTCCATACGTCAAGCACTCTGGTGCTCCCTATGAGAGTGTGGGGGTAGGTCTCTTCAAAGATTCTGCCTTAATGGGTGTTTTTCCACTCCCACCTCCTCATGTTGCCTTTGTGAACATGGTCTCGGTCAAATCTAATCCTTGGGTCATACTTGCACCAGATCTTATTGATATTTGGGGTGAGGTTATGCCACTTGGTCCCGCCAAAGTCAATTACATGGAAATTGTTTTGGCTTCGAACTCTGCATCCTATGATTCTCATATGTCGAAGACCTCTTTCAATACATACTCTCAATCCCCTTGTCTTGGCACTTTGGAATCCTCTGATCCCTTAGCTGACACCTTCCTTGCTGATGAAGTATCATGGAAATCATGTCTCTTAAGGAACCACCATGGATTGATACTCCTCATTGCTCCTTGTTCCTGCCTCGCCCGAAGATCATGTCTACCGCTTTCGAAGAGTTCTCTTCTCCATTATTTATTGATGTGTCATTTTATCTTGACATAATAAATATCTTTCAACTAAGGGCACCTTTATCCCTTCACAGATTCAGGATTATTTACCCTCCCCAAGTTTTCCCTAATTTTCCTTTGACTCGTAACCCTCCCTTGTCCAGGGGGCATGGGGGCAAGCCTTATATGAGTTCTACTCTAGTATTTGGCTGAGTCGATGCTTACTCGTAATGACACCAGTAAAACATCAGTGTTCATCTATGTTGATTGATTACACGAGTCCCAGCATGGACTCCCTCAAAAATTACTATGCTTAGGTCATCTTGCATGGTTACTTATATACATTAGTGAGTGATTCATTTTTGTATAGTGTGGTTTTGTGTGATAGTTTTCAAACAACTTTCTTGTTTACTATGCTTTTCTTACTTTGCAGATGTCTGCGACTCGCCACGTTGGTTTTGCTGATGGTGCTTGTCGTATTACCTAGAACTTATCATCTGTGGCATGGGCTATTTATGACCCTAACTGTGATTTGATTGACCTTTAAGGTATCAGCGGATCCAATTTGAGACTCCCACCATGTGTCTCAGGTACTAATGGGGAATGTCTCCTACCAGAGCATACTCTGGGATACCACGAGTTAACCCCTCAAGGTTCCTCATGATCTCCTCCTCGTTGTCACTCCCTTCCTGATAAGGGGTGACAACATCAATAGGGGGGGGGGGACGCCCCTAGCTATCGGGGACATATATACCAAAAACAATTAAAAAATCTCAAAATTAAAAATTTGATTTTTTACCTTCGCCATCGAAGTACTCTCCATTTGGTAAGGGCATGTCTGGATCTCCACGGAAATTAGTGCCACTATATGGCCAATCCTCCACGATGATCCTTTTTCATCGTAGCCATGAAAAGAATCCAGGTTGGCATGACATATGCTGACCCCCAGTAATCTTGGGCATCGATAGACTCTAGTGGGCCATCCATGGATCATGTGGCATAGGAGGATCTACCTTAGTCAGCTGATACTGGAACAATGGTACTCGTTTCAAGAAGAAGGTCACAAGTACATATCCAAAGCAAAATTTCTTGAGATTCCCCACTTTGGCTTTGGACAATTGGCGCTTGATGTTCATCATCATGGCCTCTGCCTAGTTGAAGATCATAGGAGCTATGTAGTAAATAGCATAAAGGAACATTGACTTGTTAGTCTCATGTTCCACCTTGGACCCCTCCACTCTGTTGATAGTCAATAGAAGCACCCTTAGTGTCAGATCCCGCAGATTGGAAATCTCTATCTTCCCACTCTTGGATTTCAAGGCCTCATGGTAGTGTTCGGCAAGCAAGGAAGATATGTTTGCCCCAATCGGACGTAACCATACAAGTTCACTGGCTTCCCACTGTGGGACAGTCCAGTGATGAAGTATATATTTGAAGTTTCCAACTCCATCTCTTGGTCGCTAATGACAAAAATCTCCTGATTAATGTCCCAATGACTAATCAGGTATCAAAGAAATTTGGGCTAGGCCTGCATCCCTGGTGTAAGGAAGAATTTGAGGAGCCCGTAAGCCCTCAAAGCCTACAGGCAATTTGGGTCTTTCATTACCTCGGTGTCAACATCTTCATGTTTCCGTTCTTTGCAATCCTCCATTTTCAGTGATTCTCTCCTGCAAAAGCCATTAATTTGAGTCAATAATCATCCTTGGCACATAAAATTCAAGTTTAAACGTTAGTTTTTGAGAAAATAGGGTTTTTCCCTATCCATCGCGCTGATGCGCTTGTTTTAAAAATAGTTAAGTTGATCGTTGCAGATGGCTTTGTTAATAACCCTCGGCGGTGCAATTTCGTGCCTAAAAATTGTGCCAACTAAGGGCGAAAAAGATTTTCAAAAACCTCCTTAAAATCTAAAAAAGTGGCTAAAAGAATAAATAAAGAGCATGAAAATGGATCTCACGCTTCGACTATTACCTGGAATTGGCAGCTCGTTGATTGACCTCCCGGATCTCCCACAATCTGCTCTAGAACAATTAGGGAAAAAGTGAGTAAAAATCCTTCACAACAAAGGTAAAATGGTAAATGGTAAAAATATATTTAATTTTCCCCTTTTTATTCATTTTTTCATGAAAATATCAGGTTTTGTAAATATTTTGACCCATTTTGCCTCAAGGACTTAGTAATACACTTTACCTTACTTGTTTAGCGACAGGTGATGGATGTTCGATGATGATGATGAGTCACGTTTCAACTCTTTTCTCGACCCGTTAAACTCATATTGAAAGATGGCCAGGTATTTTTTTCCCTTTTTGACTCGTTAAAGAGAATAAAAATAGGGGGTCCACTTTTAGCTCTTTTCCAACCCTTTAAAAGCGAAAATATGGCTGAGCCCTTGTCATTTCGAACTCATTAATGGATGCAAAATGTTGTGTGCCCAATGTTGTAGCTTCCATTTTTATTTTCGTCTTATTTTCAGTTTTGTCACAAAATTAAATAAAAATCAAAAGAAATGAAAAATCAAAACATTGTCTAAAGGCCATGCAGGTTCAAGAGGTGTGATCAAGCAATAGCTTGATGAGTGTGGTAAGGTCTGCTGCGGGGAAATAATAAGCATGAAGGTTAATTAAAGGCTCAACCCCTGTAGTTGACTGTGACGTGAGCATGGTTGACCACAATGTGTGGCCTAAAATCACTACGGGGGTTCAACCTCAATGAAGTTCCCTTATATTCTTTACCCCTGCAAAGTTGAAAGGAAACAAAGTATTTTATTTGATTGACGGGATGGATTTTGAATGTAAACTCGTGAGAAGATCCCGGCCATTGATCAACAAGCCACATATCCAATGGTAATCGCACAAATTAACTAGAATGGGTTTGTTTCAGAGATCTGATGTGACAGTGTACTTGTGAGAAGATCTGGGCCATTAGATCAAAAAGCCACAGATCCAATGGTAATTGGGTGGGTAATTAATTGGACGCGATGGGATATCAAACATAGTTTGAAATTGTTGAGGTCTGGGCCAATCTTAGCCATCCATCCAAAGAGATGGGATCCAATGGATATCGGGTGAAGAAATAATTGGGTTTTAGCGTTAAATTCAGACTCGATAGATTATTAATTGGTGGTTTATATTTCCCATCAGGTCTGTATGGGAGTCAACAGAGCGTTGAAAAGGCAGACTCGATAAGGTTTATTTCAAACAGGTCTAAAGTCTCGTGAGTTCCAAAGGATTGAGCCATTGATTGAATAAGTGATTGGATGGTTCACGTACAGCTAAGGCGGACCTGAAGGGTTTATGAATCAAAATGTTAATTCTTTTTAGTTCTGTGGAATACTAATGTTCCGCATAAATTAGCCGATTTTGCTGTTTAAGCAAGATAATCAGAATTAGCGGTGGATGACTAAAACTCCAAAGAAAGGTGATTGGTCAGGTTTTCTTGTGCTTTCGCCAATCAAAACGTGCCCGATACATACGTAAAGCCCAGGTCCACGCACGGGGCTTGAGCCAAATATAGTTTATTATGATTAAAAATGTTTAATCATTATTAAAGCTTCTACAGAGAAACTCAACAGGCAAACAACAGAGCTGAAAACGCTAACAATCATCATCATTTTCTAACTTCTGTTACTTCCAGTTATTCTATGATCTTTAGAATGAGGTGTCTTTTACCCTCTTGGTAATGTTCTGTAATAATTTTTACTCTAGACAGTTAGGAAAATATTTAAGTAGTTTGACAGTTTTGGTGATCACCAACTATCTTATAATGTATAAAAAGAGGAAAATTTACAGAGAAGGGGTTCAAATTTTTAGAGAACCTGGAGACTAAGTTACTGAATTCCTGATACAATTGTTGATTAATGAAGAATCAGAAGTTTTCCATACATTGTTGGGTATGATTTTGTGTCTTCTCTGTTATGTGTCATCTTATGTCTTCTTCCTTTGAGTATAGTTATTGAAGCTGCAGGTATTTATTTTCTTATGTAAATAAAGTTAAAATTTCTTAAAAAAGCGCTCCTATACTTGAATTTCACACCTCTGCAATTCTTCTAAGTTATAAATAGTAGTTTCTGTGTAAGAAAACATATTATCTATAACTTCTCCAAGTGTCACAGATAGTAGATCCTGTGTAAAACAACATATTGTCTATGACTTATTCAAGCTTTCTTCATTCATCATTTCAACAATCAAATGGAATTCTGATATTTCCTTGTCACCTAAGTATTGAGGGTTAAGAATCAGATTTCCCAGGTTCTTCATTTGAGAACACAATATATAATTAAGTGAAAAACAAGTGACAATCATTATAATCATTAATTCCTTAAGCACAATTTCTATATAGCCAGGAAATTGGTTTCTTAAGGTACAACACCTAGTATAAGTTTACCCCTTTTTCGGGCTGGGAGGCATTATTTACGAAAAAGGTACTCCTTGACTGAAATGGTCAAGTGGTTCTCTCAAGTATTGTTTTTTACCTTTTTTGGCTCAAGAGATAAAAATATATGAAAAGGGACTATGCAAAGTTTTCTTTTATGTGTGTCTTTTTCAAACTCTATAAACGTGAAAAAGATATCGAGTTAAACCTTTTTCAGACTAGTTAAACTATTAAACGACATCAAATTCGTCATCATGACAGACATGAACTTCTCCTTCCTAGGGCTTTTTAAACTTACTAGGTCGGATTCGCCAGAAGGATTAACTTACATTGAAAGCATATGCTATCCCCTTCAAGCTTGCAATTAAAAAATAATTGGGGTACCTGCCAGAAATGGTGGGGGGAAATTTGGAAATCTATTAGTCGTGTCGGCAACTCACTCTTGAACATGACACTCTTTGCTTCATGTCGGGTTGGGACATCCTCCTTTGTATTGTTGACCTTCCTGGGTTTGGGCCATTCATTTTACCTTCCATTTGATCCCTGCCACGTCATCATGACCACCGATCTTATGGATCCAAAAGCTTCCAAACTTCCAGTTGTGTCGTCGATATGTTTAAGAGTTGTCCTTCTGTAGTTACACTGACCTTTGATTCTCTGTATCATCCAAAATTATTTTGCATCCTCTCGTCTCGCGTTGATGATGTGAGATTCATTATGGCCCTCCTTTGACATAGTTTCTTTCCATCGACTTCAACTCATTATCCAGGAAGTTGACTGAGAGACTCCTTTTCGGTACCTTAGAGCTTGCATGCCCTAATAGCAAGTTCTTCGCACTCAACGACAAGTTTACATAAATGACTCTCGATCGAGTGATTTCGTGAATGTTCAACTTCAGTTCCTGTATTCACATTCTGTGAATTGTACTAATTGTACCTTGAAGACCATTGTCATTATTGGTGGTTTCTCTCATGCTTGTTAATAGTTTACATCATTGATTGGTAATCAAGCAAATTTCTAGCATGTTCAAGGTCAACTCATCAATTCACATGCTAGAATTTGTACTTTGATTAGGTCATGTTGGAGCACAAGACCCTAGACTCAGATCACAAAAGTCCAGGTTGCGAAGTGATGTGACATGGTTATGATGAAATGCATGTCTCTTTCAGATGGCTGGTTGTGACCAGACCATGAGTTATCATATGTGATCCTTCTCATTATTGGGTGGCTACGACGATACCTTGGTTTCGTTATGATCCTCTTTAACGGATGGCTGCGCCCATACCTGGGTCCATTTACATGATCATTCTCTGGATGGTTGCGTCCATGCCACAATTCATGTATCATTTGATAGAGATCTTAGTTTATGTATATGTATTTGTACTTGCTTGCAGGTTTTCCAACGACAGACTAGTTCCTTGCACTGATTGATAAAGAATTTCATCCCTCACTCCAGCTCAGCCTTCACGTTTTAGGGGGCATATGTTACACAACATTTTGTCACTGTCCCTGTACTCCCCATTCCTTGATCTTGGAGGACCTCTACAGTGAACCCCACATGCTTTTCCTTCATGAAGGAACTCCCATTGTGTCCCTCTTCATGAGCAAATAAATTCCCTTTTGGACTATTTCCCCTGAAACTTCTGTTTTGCCCAGTTTACAAGACCAACGCTAATGGCCTTTGTCTCCACTACGCCGATGTGAAGAGATTAGCACTACTCCTCACACCGATTGGAGCAACTGAGCTATGTTCTAGCCACGTCGGTCCTGTTATGGAAAGTTTTTTAAATTAGAGCTGACGCTTCCAGATCTAGAAGCTTCGTAACGGAAGTCTGGTAAATGGTTTGGCTGGATGGGGTCAAGGATGATAGTTTGGGCTCCTTTCCCCTATAATTATGGAACTACCTCAAGGGATAAGACCTTCTCCCATTAGAAGAGGATCCATCCCCATTTTTCCTATATAAAACTTCCTTCTTCCCAAGCACAGTCCTAGTGAGAGTGTTGATGTTAGTGTGCTTATGATATTTTGGTTTGGAGTAGACAAGCAAGCTATTACTAGTTGTAGCTTTCTAGTTATGTGAGGGAGAAGTGTGATTTGGTTTGGAGTGAATCCTAAAGGGATTTAAAACTATTGTTGCTTGAGGCCATCATGGAATGCTAGCAGAAGTGTGTGGGAACCTTGTCTTGTCAGAGGAAGACTGCAACATCAAGATGAATGGTTGTAATCTCTCTTTGATATTAATATATGCAACTATCGATTGATTTCCTACATGTTTTGTAATATTACATATTCATGGCTTAATGTGTCTTGAATTGTTAAGTAGGTTGAATTGCAATTTGTCTATTATCATGTTTGTTGTCTTTTGTTGTTTACTTGTTTTAGGTGCTTGAAGAAGGAAGCGAGAGATAGTTGACGTGAGAAAGCGAGGACATCATCAAGCAGGATAAGTGGACCAAGAGGTAGGCCATCTTGATTGATTATAACCTAAGGAAATCTTCCAAAGAATGTATCTATTGTGGCTAGACCATTATCAGGCTAGAGGAATTCATTCGTGTCCACACTTATAATTTTACTTCACCACACATACCTTGTGCAAACTTCTTCTACCTACTGATCATTTACCCTAACATTTTTCTTCATTTATTGGGTGCATTTGAGCTTGTTGACCCTCTTATTTTTCTTTGATAAGAAAACTATCTAATTTTAATATTATAACATCCAATGAGATCATTATTATTAAGCTGATGGGATCATTATTATTCTCTACCTAACTACTAATATGCCAAGATTAAACAGTTTGGCTAGATCTTTATTCTCTATCTATCAGCATGAAATTTAGAGCATGAATGAATAAAGATTAAGCTGTTTGACCATCATGAATTGTGGCATTTTGACAAGCTACACACAATTTTATTTGCATAAAGTAAACTAAAAGGTAGTGGCATTTGAATTTGCATCACTTTAGAATCTATTTTTATCTCTTTTTGGTGGGGTTCATATTTTATTCTCTTTTTTATTCTTTTCTTTTAGTCCTTTGATTTTTCTTTTAGGACTTACCCTCTTTTCATTTTTTTTCAATATGGGAAAACATTTGCAGAAAAGCAAAGGTATGTATAATATTAGAAGACTTAACATAGCCAATTCAAAATTATGATCCTTATTATTATAGGAACCTAACACAACCCTCTTTTTTCAATACAAAAATTGAAGAAAGATTTGCAACTCCAAGATTTGATCACTCGCGTGTATGAGACCCCCTTGTTTGAATATCTCAAGGTGCAAAACTCCTTTTTAATACAAAAGTTGAGGAAATATTTGTAACTCTGAGATACCCCCTTGTTTGAATCTCTCAAGGTGCAAACCTCGTTTTTTAATACAAAAATGGAGGAAAGATTTGTAACTCCGATATTTGATCCCTCGTGTGTATGAGACCCCCCCCTTGTTTGAATCTATCAAGGTGAAAACCTCTTTTTTTAATACAAAAATAGAGGAAAGATTTGCAACTTAGAGATTGGATCCCTCATGTGTGTGAGACCCCCTTGTTTGTGGGACAAGGGACCCACCTCCGCATAGTGATTTGACTTCTAGAAAGGCATACATACTCAACCCCCTCTTGTTTTGAACCTATGACCTCTTAGGAGTAAACACATGCTCTTGAATCTTAACCATTATGCCCATATGAATACCATGGGTTCTCAATAACATGGGTCATTTTTATTTTTATAGTGTAATTTATATTTACATATTATTTATTTTATTTTGACAGCGTTAAATTGTGTACATTACATTAATTTTTATTTTTTTATTTAAATTTGATTGAGTGGAAATGTTAAAGATTATATCACAACATCTCTACCATACTGGGATGGAGAGTGCCTCTTAGAGTAATAAAGAAAGAAAGAAGAAAGAAAGAAATAAAATAATTTTAACGTGCATGAGGCTAAAGATAATCTATGGGACAAATTGCTTCACCATATGATTCATGTATTCGACCCTTTTCCTATGAAGCCTCGCAATAAACATTCCCAGCTTCTCAACAAACCCCTCATTGATTCAATTGTCCCAAGAGCTAGCTGCCAGAATATTTGCATAACTTTCCCTATTGTCTTTGAAGGCCTCACATTCTAAAATGAAATGTTTTTCTGTTTCCACTTTTCTGGAAGAGTAAAAAATACATACTCTTTCTTCCCACACTTCGTTTGGCCTTTTCCAATGCCTTGCTTGACATGGGAGTCGAAGAGAATTAGTCCTTAACTATGAAATGCAATTTTTGGCTCTCCAAGAAATATTAGCCCCTATGTATGTTTTTTGTTTATGATTATGAGTGGGATTAAAATCTTCAATATAGTACTTTTTCTTTCTACCTAGCTCCTTATCCAAAGTACACTGTGGAACTTATCCATAACAAAAGCTTTTATCTCTTTATTGTTTGTGGGACACATGTTCAAGCAAATACCCCATTTACTAAACCATTTGTTATTTTTCTGCATCCAAGTTGTCTTTCTTTTGCATAATATGTCATTAAAGACAACCTTAGGCCATCTTCCCTCTTCCATTTTCTCATTTGTTTTTAAATACCTTATGACTCTCACCATAGAAATTTCTTCAATGGGAGAAACCCCTATTTCACTTAGCAAGGTAGCATAAGGAACTGCACTTTTAATTTTGAATTTGTTTGTAACTAAGCACTTCTGAATTTTCTCAATTTGTTTCCATTGCAAGTCAAATGTATTGTTGGTCCATAGTTCACAATCGTAGAGAAACACCCGAATAACTAAAAGACCAAAAAGATTTTGAGTGGTTTTCTAGTCCCATAACTTCGCCTCTCTACACCTATTTTGGAAAGCATAAAATGCTTTCCAACTCCCCAAAGTTCTTTTCTTTTTATAGCCATCCAAACTTAGATTTCTGTTGCAGTTAATTATGAGGTATTTCTAATCCACAAATTCTTCCAGAGTGATGCCTTCAAAGTAGAACTTATGTTGGTTATGTTTTCTTTTGTTAGAGAAAACCACTACTTTTGTTTTTTCTATATTGATCTAGAGATCAAAATTTTGCTTAAAAATGAAAATGCCTAGAATCTTTCAAAATTAGTGTCAAGTCGTAGTGTTCATCGTTATGATTCTAACGATACCTGAATTGCCTCAATTCGATGTTGTATGACAAAGTTACGACGTTATGATCATTTGGCTCAATAACTAAAAAATTTGCAGGTGTGTTGACTGGGCTGCTGATTGGGTAGTTCATACTGCTAATGTCAACATGTCTACTGGGTGTATGGTCGACCAACTAGAAATTGCCACGTATTGAGTTCATATAGGTGTAGGTTGTCACGATTTGATTGGTCGAAGTTTTGTTTGGTAGTCCAATGGGAGGCTACCACGTGGCCCAAGTAGAGGTCGCCACGTGGTGCCTCCAACTGGCTAAAAATTTTTTAAGGGACATAAGGCCTCAGCGGGAATTGAATCGAAAACCTACCACAAAATAGCCCAGTGCTCTACCATCTACGCTATACGTTGTTTCTTAACCTATAGTGGGCGAACATGTTTTTAAAGTTTATACATAGGCACATTTGGAGGAGAGGTTGAGCAATGAGCCCCAATCCCCAATCATATACACCCGCCACAGGACCTGGCATGAAGATAGATGAAGATGTAATGGAATGGGGACTAGAACCTAAACGTATTCACCTCCACAGGACCATTGACAAGTGGAAAGGGTGCCTGGAGGAGGGGGTGAGGCTGTAGGCCCTAGCCCCAGGTTCCATTGCTACTCATGTGACCAAGACGAAGAAGTTATGACGGAAGGCACAAGAATTTACCCCCAGCCCTCGATTCTCAATGCCCTACGTGACCTCTACCTAGGACTTTGATGGCACAGGTGGGTGGTTAGCCTCGGCCCAGGGCCACATCAACTGCATGCGGCCACAAACCCGATGGGAAAGGCACCATGGTTGACGGCGGCGAGCTGTTGGCCCAACCCTTGGCCTTATGGCATGCCATGTGGCCATATTTTTGTGCTCATGGGGTTATTGGGTGTTTAAAATAAGTGACAATTTGCAGTAGATGTGGGCACAATTGTAGCCTCCCAAATAGTTTAAAGGGTGAAAATGTCACTCAATTTGCAGGTTGATCCAATTTGGAGGACGAATAGCAGAAGAAACTTGGGAGATCCATAACTTGATGATTTTTTCCCAAGAAGAGATGAGATAGGGGTTTTTAGACATTTCAAATCCAATGGAAGCCTATTTTTACTGATTGGAGCACTTCTAGAATGACTTTTGTGTGTTTGAGTCTATGGGTGTCAGGGACAATCAATGGTTTGAAGTAGTTTTGGAAGGCTTTTGAGCATGGAGAGGACCTAGTAAGGGTTTTCTAGCCTTCATATGCTATCTAGAACACCTATGACATCTATGATGCAACTCATGTTTGTCTTTTCTCATTATGTCTTTTTGATGAAATCTCTCTTTTAGTACTCCCAAGTGGAATTGTTGTACATGTATGCTCATTTTCAGATGGAGTACTTTTGACATGGTGAATTTTCGCTATACCAACAAGGGGAACTAACCTGATCACAGATCCCAATTAGATCTACTTTCGTTTGGAGTGCCTAGTTCCAACGGGTTTTGAAGGACCTCGCGAACTGTTATAGGTGTTGAGAGATTGCTTCCTGCAGGAAGACTTCAATTAAATCAACAAAAGGAAATAACTAACCTATATATATCAAATCCCATCTAAACTACTTAAGCTACTCTAATCTAGTCCTAACTATCCTAATTATCCTGCAGGAGCAAAACAAAAGGAGATTAAACATCATATATAAATCCCAAGTCCAAATGAATCAATTATTGGTCCACATAAGAACAAGGCTATATTAAATCCTAATCGCAATCCAATTACTTATACAAGAATATGCATGCCTTTCCATACAAATAACACTTGCAACTGATGTTTAACAAATTTTGGAATGAGCAACCTTTCATGAATTATCAATGCTATTGAATTACATTCAAATAACCAAGAAAAGCCATGAACTGGTAGTTAACAATATGTACAAACAAAATCACATTTATCTTTGTGCCAGCAACAACACACTGATTCTAAACATATGAGAGAAAGGAAAATAAATCTAAAACACAGGCTCCTTCTTGAACCAAACAATCCTCTTTATTTAGAATAAATCAAAGTTGCTTTCTTCAAACAAAAATGCCCTTCGCTCATCTATGGAGGTAATATTTATGCCTCTGGAGATGACCTTCGGTCTTCCCTTTCCCTTTTTCCTGTTCTTTTCAATATATAAGTCAGAATACATAGATTTCAAACAATTGGGGTCATTTTTGACACTGGAGCACTTCATTTCTTGGGGAAATGAATAGATGTTGATTAGAAGAGGATGACTGTGTGTCATCTCTTCATGATGAAACCTAGGGCAATTTCATTTTCAGAATACACATGCAATGCGTGGAACTCGACCGAAATGCCTAAGGCTACCTCTTTAAATGACATATCCGCATATATGGACTCTCCAGATCTGCTTATGCGTCTTTTTTTTTTTACTCCTCACCTGCAGAGATAACCAACATCAATCATACTTATGAAATTATGATAAAATGCTTAAAAACCACAAATATTGCCTTCATGGAGCACTTATAACATCAAAGGAACAAGCATGAAAGAATCGCCCCTTGGTTTTTAACCCATGCATTGATTAAGTCCCGTGAGAGAAAATCCGATTCATACTGAAAATCCTTGCATAACACTGAATCAGATGGTATTTCGGAAGCGGTCTAAGTGGTAACCAATATTGCGAGGAAGGCCCCCGATTCCATTCTTCAAACGAAACATAGTAGCTAGTAGGAAAGAGGATACCACGTTTTGGGTGGGTATTCCTCGAGCTACTTGTTCACCCGAAATCTATGTGGACCAATGGATCCACGAAGGGTAGATCAATGGTGTAGGATTGGGTAGGTGGACCCAAAATGCATATGAGCTGCATTTAATAATCCCTTCAAATCTGCAACATAAGCTTTCCCTTTGGAAAACCCTGACTTCAATGTTTTTCAAAAAACACAAGAATATATGGGAAAACCCACGTCTGGCCATTAGGCCAGACCTGATATTATATGCCTGGATCTATAATCATCGGTCTGTCCGAGTGGTAGTGATGTGCCTTATATATAGGCCCTAGACCCTGCCGATTGTGATAAGCGATATATCTTTGGACGCGATATATATATATATATAAAATATGGTTGATAATGCCATCGGATTCGGAGTATAGTGGTGCACCTTGTATATATAAGCCTGAAACCCCGCCAATAGCGATATGCGATATGGCTCTGGACCTGATATATATAAAATATGGTTAATAATACCGTCGGGTTCGGAGAAGAGCAATGCGCAGTGTTGATTGCGATAGGAAAAAAAGGGCTGATTTATGCATATTTGTGAAGCGTTTCCATTGTAAAGGGTTATAATGGGAATAAGGTGCGATAGAAGGTTTTTGAGAGTTAGAGAGGTTGCGATGGAGGAAATTAATGGAGGGTTGGGAAGGGCTAGAGATGAACCATGCAGCGGATATTCAAAGAGGGGAGCTCAACCATTAGGAATTGATGATTTGACTTGACAACGAGTTAAAGTCTCTGGGATAAAACAAATCATTTAGGGAGGTGAAAGATCAACTTTAGGAGATCCAATCAAAATTTCTACCAAGGCAAGTTTTGATAAGGTGGTGGTTGTGGCCACAACAAATGGCGAACCATTGGGAGAATCAGTTATCTCTTTTCCAAATAATCCTTCGATCACTAGAACATCAGGGTGTTAAGATAAACTTGAAAAAATGTACAGATGGACAAGCATGGGTTCCACTTTGATATTAATTGCTTCAGGTGGGACAGAGACAAATAACTTCTACTTACTGATAGGGTTTTGACAGGCGTTCTCCAATGGTAGTATTATGGGATTTATTGACTTTCCTTTACTTGTTTCTTACTTTCAAAAGTTCTTTTGGGGCCATCACTAGTCTGTCAATACCTATTTAGGTGTGTACCTCAGCTCTTTATTGGTCATAAAACTTGATGTAGATATGTTTGTCTTCACTTTATGTGAGAATTTCAGTGCTATATTTTCATATGATTGAATGGGGCACAGTCATGGATCATGCCATATTTTTAAACCGCTTAAGCAAGGTTGGGCTTGCTGTGTCAACCAACACTCTGAGCCCAGTAACAATCCTTACTCTAACTGGCTTCCCAAACAACCTGTCCATCTAGATTGGCACAAGGACTTGACATTTCATTTTCTTTTACATAAGTCCTTCCAGTTTTAGGCATAAGGACTAGAGAACAATTGGATTTTCCACATGGTATATGACAGTGAGTTTAGCCCATGAAAGGAGTTTTACTTGTAGATAATAGGTATTGGACAATTTAGTGTGGTGGACGGGACCAATGGAGAATGACTGCAAACCTTACAGGAAAGTATAGGCTAGGTCTAAGTGGGGTTTATTCAAAATGCAGTGTTCCTCCATGCTAGTCCAGCTATAGCTACACATTTTTTTGTTTTATAAATATGCCCTTACATGCTCCAGATATCCAAGTTATCAATAGATCTTACCTAGTTCCCAACATATGCCAATGAGTGGCTTTGGTTTGAATTCCATAGCTGATTTTCAAGTTCTCATGGGCTGATTGAAAATTTGTTTGATTTCCAAGGTAACGATGGGTTTAGAATCAGTAGACTCATCAGTAGATTAATGAGGAAGGGAAAGGCTGAAGGTGGTGAATGAGGGAAAATCTGAGAAAGATAAAACAAGATTGGAGGACTGAAATCAGTTGGCTGAAAAGGACTGCAATTCAAAACAGAAGGGAAAATAAACTTTGCGAAAAATCCAGAAAGGAAAAGAGGGAAATGTGACTAAACTAACAACAAAAGTAAAATGAATTCTAACCTACTCATGAGATAACCACCATGTGGTGGCTATTGGAAGTATTTCTTAAGGGGTTGGTCATCAACAGGGAGTCTCTCGATGTCTCCCTGTAAAGTTTTCGATCTGTAGGTTCCTTGACCAATTTTTTCCTCAACTTGGAACGGGCCCAACCATAAGTGTTGAAGTTTCATGTGCTTACCCTTTGGGGTGACCCTATGATCTTAGAGAGCATTTGTTAGAGTGTTGTGCCACTTCCTTTGGTTGTCGGAGAGAGATGCATGGATTACGTGGATGAGGTTTTTATTTGAGGACTCTGCAACTCCATTTCTCTGGGGTAATAGCTTGATGCATGCCTTATGCAAATTGACTTATCAATAGCAAATTCGGTCAACTTTAGTGATGAGAAATAAGAAGCGTATCAAACATGAGAACGTTGGGGATGCCAAACTTGTTGACGATAGAATCTCCATGAAAGATATTACCTCGTCTTCATTCTCATTCACAGGTCTGTCATGCTCTTTTTCATCAATGAGTCCATTTTTGAATCTCCTCTCGCAATGCAGGAGCTCAAGGATCCGCTCGTCACCTTCGAATGCCTGCCAATTTGAGATGTCATCAGGTACGAAAGGTCTAAAAATCAATTCAACATAACGTTTATTCTTCTTTAACCTAAAATCAGGCAAACATTTTGCAGCCATATCAGCCATCAGGTCGACATCTTGGTTTTGCTCTCGAGGTATATATGTGATATTAAAAGAATCAAGACTATCAATTAAGCTCCATACCTCATGTTGGTACCTTACCAGGTGTGGCGCATTACAGTGTATCCTTTTCCTTACTTAGTCCACAATTATTTGTGAGTCACCAAAAAATTTAAATTTTTTTACCTTCAAATCAATGGCTTTTTTTAGGCCCTACAACAAGCCTTCATATTCTACCATGTTGTTGGTGTACGCGGGCTCCAACCGGCTAGCCATCAGATGTTGGTTCCCTTATGAGTCAATAAGAATGGTCCCACCACCTGCACCTTCAAGGCAGTTAGAGCCATTAACATAGAGTGTCCAAAATATAGAGTCAAGTGTTACATGAACTGAATTGCTTCCTACGAGACTAGTTCTATCATCTACTATATTACAGGGTAGTTCATCAGTTGGACTATGGGGGAGAGCTTCCAACCATGTGTTTATTGCAGTTTCTTCAATTATTTCTGCATGGAATTCCCAAAAACAGGTTTCTGTGGCACAAACATTGAAACTATAATTCCCAAGGATAGAGTTGGTCAACATTACAAGTTCATTGGGGCCATTTAATTATGTCACCACATACTTCATGTATCTTTCACGATCAACTTTGATCATATCACCCTTTCCCTTCTGAGGCAGCAAGAGATGGGACCAATTAGTTGAGAAATATCCAGTGAGTTTTGTTGACCAGTCCCTACTAAGTAGCATTCCATTAGCCTTAGGTATGTCGACTACAACTATATCAATGACTTGTGTGTACTGTGGTTTAGTAGTCATCTGAATCAATACATCTTTCAATTCCCCAATTACCTTCACATTTGTCTTGTGTAATTGCATGATTCGAGTTCTAGTTTTCTTAGGTATCGCATGAAGTCTTTTAGCAACAGCGTAAGACATCAAAATGGATAAGGCACCTGAGTCTACCAAGCAATTGTGTACATTCATGTTGAAAATTTCAAATGTGACAAGGAAAGGGGAAGTCATGGATTTTGATTTCCTTCCTATCATGGCTGCATTGACATCTTGGGGGTTTTGATTCATTTTTGATAGGGTGGATTCCATGGCTACTGGCTTTTGGGATGTACTGGGAGTACTAACAGGTCTGGAGACCAACTTCTGTGTTTGGCTGCCCAGAATGGTGGGAGATTTGCAATTCCATTCATTCATAGCCTTTAAGAGTAGATCTCTCTACTGCGTTAACTTTAACAAGTCAAAATATGTTATATTAGCTTGAGATTTTGTAATATCATCCAAAATGTTGTAATCAATGTTATAAACAGGGTAGGGTAGAGTAAACATACCAGTTTTGCCATTTTTAGGTGGGACTTTACCATTGTGAGTCACCTTTGTTCCATTTGGAGATGCATTTTCTTTCTGAGGACAGTTCACGCTTGGTGTACTCTTGGAACCACCACTAGGTTGATTCCCCTCAGCAGGAACCTTGGAAGCTGATGCCTTCAAAGGGTGAACATATTTCTTTGTATGGTCTATAGGCTTCATCATGCCAGCAAGTGGCCCTTTACTTCGTGTATGGATTGAATTAGTGTGGATTTCTGCCATGCTTTCTCCTTCATCATCATCATTATGATTCATGTAGAAATCCCAAAGTACATTGATTTGAGATTCTTGGTATTCTTCCTCATTTTCTTGCTCTGGCTCTAGCTCAACTATAGGTTCTTCTTGGTTAAGGAGTGATCCAATAAGAGCCATCTCTTTTGTATTTAAATTCCTTTCATTGGGTGGAGCAGGTAGTGTAAGTGGACCAGGACCACCTTCTGTATTCTTACGATATAAAGGTTTGAAAGATTTTCTGTTGTTATACGCTCCTCCACTCCCCCTTGCACTCTCTCCAGAATTCCTTTTCATATCGATGACCGTGTTTGTCAACTTCTTAATGATCCGATGCAAACCTTCTATATCTATGGTATCCTTTTCTTTGATTTTAGCCCCTTTGTTATGACTCCCATTATTCTTCTTGGATGCTTGAGAGGCTTTGTTTTCTCTGGTTGTATGATAGCATGCTGTGAGACTGAGCATTTCATTCTCGAGTTTTACTGCTTCATCGATAGCACCTTGTAAGGTTTGTGCATTACTCCTTTTGACACACATCGCAATAGGGATAGGGAGAGCAGTGATGTAGAATTCCATGAGCACCTCCTCAGTAGGTCTAGTGTTATTTGAGATTCTGTTAAACAGGGTGTTGAACTAGATGTTAAAATCCTTGACCTTTTCTTTGGTTTCCATTTTCAAACAGGATAGTTCAAGAACAAAGGCTGCAGGGGTTATGTCACCGCCATACTTGATCTAGTTGGATGTTGGTGGCTAGCCATTTGGAGCCCCACAACTGTCTCTTTCATATTTTTAGTTTCTGTAATTGTAGCGTGATTTACTATTTTTAGTAGTTTTTTCGGGTCTTGAACTTCCAGAGCCGTTTTAAGGCCCTAAACGTCATTTTTTTCGGAAATCTAGGAGCAACATGGGTCCATGGACTGATATTTCTCTTTCAAAAGTTTTAGTGCTCGGATAGATCTTTCTAACGAGCTATTGTCTACGTCAAACGAAGATCGGGTGCCAAAGTTACGACCGCCGGAAATTGATGCACCAATTTACCCAAACGGGGCCCACAATTTGGCGTTTCATCTTCTAGGGTTAGGTTTTGGGATGTTAAGGGTTTTCCATTGTTTCTCAACAATAAATAGGCCTTCAAGCCTCATTGTAACACATTTCAGAGGCATGTAGCCGCCACATCTCTTCTCAGAGATAAGCTACCATCACCCTAACTAGTTTATTTCTATTTTTTCTTGTAAGCATATTTCAAAATTTTACATTAATGAAATGAAGTATTATTTCCACTGCATCTTTGTATTTATGGTTATCTTTGTACTTTATTGCATTCTTGCTTAAATCTGAATCAATGGTATCAGAGCGGTTTGCTTTTTCTCTGTTTTTCTTTGCATGTCCCCAATGAGGTCGAGATATAAGGAGTCAGGGCTTGAACTGGTCGAACCTTTGCAAGACCAGCCTTGTAAATCTCAACGGCCTCCCATGGCAGATGAAAAGAAAGACGAGGGGCTAGGAGATCCTATCAAAACCTTGCACGAAGAAGTCCTCGAGTGACAAAGGAACACGATGATGAATAGCTTTGCGCATATCCTTCAACGACTACCCAAAGGCGATGCATCGGCTTCCAATAGCTACTCTGGAAACGCCACAACGTTTCAGGTACAAGTTAATTTTGAAATCCCCATCTTCAAGGGTCAAATAGACACAGATTCCATAGATAAATGGATAAATCTGCTAGATGGGTATTTTCTTGTTCATGAATTTTCGAGTTGGGAAAAGATTGTTTTCACTCTTCTCAAAGCAGCCCCCCATGTCAAGGATTGGTGGGAAACCTATTGTGAGCAAAAAAATGAAAGTATCGGCTCACTATTTTTAGCCGCACCTAGTTGGGATTCATTCCGGGATGCCGTCAAGGAGTAGTACTACCCTGTCAAAAGCTATGAAGACAAATACATCAAATGGACCACACTGTGGTAGGGAAGGGACCAAGATGTGCCGAGTTCACAAACATTTTCCATACCCTTCACACACAGTTTGGTATCAAGGACTCTAAGTTGCATTTTGTACTCAAATACTGTGGCTACCTACACAGATATATCCAGGAAGAGATAGAGTTCCTAAACATCTCCTCGCTCAGTACGACGTAACGATACACTATCAAAAATCAAGCAAAAGTTCAAACAGAAGAAGTGAGACTTTGGATCTACAAATACGAAGACCAAAGCACAAAGCCAAGGCGGAGTGACCCAAGACAACCCATCGAAGCCACAAGAAAAGCACAACACCATAAAGTCAAAGAAGGACACATGAAAGCGGTGTGAGTTCCACAAGAGTCCCACTCATAACACAAGTGAGTGTCAGACCAAGCAGTCGTTGGTGGTCGAGTTGAAGGCTTCAAAATTAGATGCATGTTCTGATCTTGAGTCAGAAACCCAACAAGGAGAATGGAAAAGGGAAGAAGATCATTAATTTGGAGCCCAGTGCCACTGTTTCCATTGCTAAGATATAAAAGAATGGTCTCGAAGATCCAAAGGAGGGGGAGTGACTTTTCGACTCACAAATGTGGGTGAAGGGTTCATCGCTGCAATTCATTGTCGATAGTGCCAGCCAAAGGAACCTCATTTCATCAGAGGTCGTGAAGCAGTTGGGCCTACCGACTATACCAGACCTGCAACCGTACAATATTGGGTGGCTTCACCAAGGACGAGATCTCCGAGTTCGCTAGCAGTGCCGCCTTCCATACAACATCAAGCCCTTCACAAATGAGGTATTGTGTGATGTTACACCGCTTGATGTTTGTGATGTATTATTAGGCCATCCATACTTGTGGAGGTGACATGTTATGTATGAGTCAAGGCCTTGCACTATCATTATTTCTTTGGGTGATTCATTATACAGGATACCGCAGGTAGCCCCACCTACCACCACCTCTTTGATCATTGCCAAGAAAGGCAGCAAGCTCATCTCCGAGACTAGGAAATTCATTTTTTGTCTAGTTTTCTCATCGATTAAAGGGAATATTGTCACCACATCCATGATCCCCACAAAGGTTTCCTCTACGCAACAACAATAGCAGAGGGATATGGTCATGAAAGAACCCAGAAACAACTTCTCCTCACCCACACGGGTACCACACAAGCTTGAGGTGGGCAACAAAGTCTGGTTGCAACTATAGAAATAATGCCTTACAAGAGCCCATCAGAAGTTCCAACCACACTGACATGATCCTTACACCATCACCAAGGCTGTGGGAAATAATGCTTTGGAGCACAAAATTCCTCCATTCCTTTGCCTGCACCAAGTGTTCAATGTGTACCACCCTCTACCATGCTTCCCACCATTACTAAACATGTCAGAGATTACAAAACAACTCACCAAGGACCAAGTTCAGCAGATGGAGGAACTCAACGCAATGGGGACCATTGATTCTTAAGGGGGGAGGAATGATCCTAGTGGATGTTGGTGGCCACCCACCTATCCCCTTTGGACCCCCAAAACTATCTCTTTCAGTTTTTCAGTTTCCGTAATTGTAGCACAATTTACTATTTTTAGCAGTTTTTCGGGCCTTGAACTTCTGGAGCCGTTTTGAGGCCCTAAATGACGTTTTTTTGGAAATATGGGAGCAACATGGATCTAGGACCGATTTTTCTCTCCCCAAAGTTGTAGTTCTCAGATAAATCCTTCTAGCGAGCTATTGTACGTGTCAAACGAAGATTGGGTGATAAAGTTACGACCCTGCGAAATTGATGTACCAATTTACCCAAATGGGGCCCACAATTTGACGTTTCATCTTCCAGGGTTAGGTTTTGGGATGTTAAGGGTTTTCCATTTTTTCTCAACAATAAATAGTCCTTCGAGCCTTATTGCAACACAGTTCAGAGGCATGTAGCTGCCACATCTCTTCACAGAGATAAGCTACCATCACCCTAGCTGGTTTATTTCCATTTTTGTTTGTAAGCATATTTCAGCATTTTACATTAATGAAATGAAGAATTATTTCCATTGCATCTCTGTATTTATGGTTATCTCTGTACTTTATTGCATTCCTTCTTAAATCTGGATTAGTGGTATCAGAGTGGTCTGCTTTTTCTCTGTTTTTCTTTGCATGTCCCCAACGAGGTCAGGATATAAGGATTTAGGGCTTGAATTGGTTGAACCTTTGCATGACTAGCCTTGTAAATCCCGATGGCCTCCCATGGTGGATGAAGAGAAAGATGAGGGGGCAGGAGATCCTATCAAAATCTTGCCCTAAGAAGCCCTTGAGTGGCAAAGAAACGTGATGATGGATAGCTTTGCGCAGATCCTTCAGCAGCTACCCAAAGGTGACGCATCCGCTTCCAACAGCTACTCTGGAAACGCCACATCGTTTAAGGTACAAGTTAATTTTGAAATCCCCATATTCGAGGGTCAAATAGACACAGATGTCGTAGATAAATGGTTAAACCTACTAGATGGGTATTTTTCTGTTCATGAATTTTCGAGTAAGGAAAAAATAGTTTTCGCTCTTCTCAAAGCATCCCCCCACGTCAAGGATTGGTGGGAAACCTACTGTGAGCAGAAGAATGAAAGTACAGGCTCCCTATTTTTAGCTGCACTGCCTTGGGATTCATTCTGTGATGTCGTCAAGGAGTAGTATTACCCTGTCAAAAGCTATGAGGACAAATACATCAAATGGACCACACTATGGTAGGGAAGGGACCAAGATGTGCCAGAGTTCACAAACATTTTTCATACCCTTCACACAGAGTTGGGTATCAAGCACTCTAAGTTGCATTTGGTACTCAAATAGTGCAACTGCCTACACAAATACTTCTAGGAAGAGATGGAGTTCCTGAACATCTCCTCGCTCGGCACGGCGTACCAATACGTTGTAAAAATCGAGCAAAAGTTCAAACAGAAGAAGCAAGACTTTGGATCTGCAAATCTGAAGACCAAAGGACAAAGCCAAGGCAGGGTGACCCAAGATAACCCGTCGAAGCTGCAAGAAAATAAAAGCACCACAAAGTCGAAGAAGGACACAGGAAAGTGGTGTGAGTTCCACAAGAGTCCCACTCATAACACAAGTGAGTGTCTGACCAAGTAGTTGTTGGTGGCCGAGTTGAAGGCTTCAGAATTAGATGCATGTTCTGACCCTGAGTCAGAACCCAATAAGGGGAATGGCAAAGGGAAGAAGATCATTGATGGGGAGCCCAACACCACTGTTGCCACCACCAAGATATAGAAGAATTATCCTAAAGATCCAGAGGAGAGAGAGCGACTTTTCCAATCACAAGTGTGGGTGAAGGGTTCACTGTTGCAATTCATTGTCAATAGTGGTAGCCAAAAGAACCTCATTTCAGAAGAGGTTATGAAGCGGTTGGGCCTACTGACTACACCACACCCTGAGCTGTACAGTATCAGGTGGCTTCACCAAGGATGAGATCTCTGAGTCTACCAGCAATGCCACCTTCCCTATAGCATCAAGCACTTCATAGATGAGGCATTGTGTGATGTTACACCACTTGATGTTTGTGATGTATTATTATTCCAACCATGCTTGTGCAGGCGACATGCTGTATATGATTCAAGGCCTCACACTATAATTATTTCTTTGGGTGATCCCTTATACAGGATACCAAAGGTAGCCCCACCTACCGCCACCTCTTTGATCACTGCCAAGAAAGGCAACAAGCCATCTCCTAGACTAGGAAATTCATTTGTTGTCTAGTTCGCTCACAGAGTAAGGGGAAGATCATGACCACATCCATGACCCCCACAAAGGTTTCCTCCACGCAGCAGCAATAGTAAAGGGATATGGTCGTGAAAGAACCTAGAAACAACTTCTCCTCACCCATAAGGGTACCACACAAGCTTGAGGTGGGTAACAAAGTCTGGTTGCATCTACAGAAATAACACCTTACAAGAGCCCATCAAAAGTTCTAAAAACGCCGACATGGTCCTTACACCATTACCAAGGTTGTGGGAAATAATGCTTTGGAGCACAACATTCCTCCATTCCTCTGCCTGCACCAAGTGTTCAACATGTACCGCTCTCTACCATGCTTCTCACCATTACTGGACAAGTCAGAGATTGCATAACAACTCACCAAGGGCCAAGTTTCGTAGATGGAGGAACTCAAAGCAATGGGGACCATTGCTTCCTAAGGTGGGAGAATGATCCAGGTGGATGTTGGTGGCCACCCACCTATCCCGTTTGGACCCCCACAACTATCTCTTTCAGTTTTTCAGTTTCTTTAATTGTAGCACAATTTACTATTTTGAGCAGTTTTTTGGGTCTTGAACATCTAGAGTAGTTTTGAGTCCCTAAACGATGTTTTTTTAGAAATCGGGGAGAAACATAGGGGTATGGGCCAATGTTTCTCTTCCCAAAGTTGTAGTGCTCAGATAGATCTTTCTAACGAGCTATTTTACGTGTTAAACAAAGATCAGGTGCCAAAGTTACGACCCCGGGAAATTGATGTACCAATTTACCCAAATGGGGCCCACAATTTGGCGTTTCATCTACTAGGGTTAGGTTTTGGGATGTTAAGGGTTTTTCATTGTTTCTCAATAATAAAAGGCCTTCGAGCCTCATTGTAACATAGTTCAGAGGCATGTAGCCACCACATCTCTTCTCAGAGATAAGCTACCATTGCCCTACTTGGTTTATTTCCATTTCTGTTTGTAAGCATATTTCAACATTTTACATTAATCAACTGAAGTATTATTTCCACTGCATCTCTGTATTTATGGTTATCTCTGTACTTTATTGCATTGCTGCTTAAATCCAGATTAGTGGTATTAGGAGATCCTATCAAAATCTTGCTCAAAGAAACCCTCGAGTGGCAAAGGAATGCGATGATGTATAGATTTGTGCAGATCCTTCATTGGCTACCTAGAGGCGACGCATTGGCTTCCAACAGCTACTCTGAAAACGCCACACCATTTAAGGTACAAGTTATTTTTCAAATCCCCATCTTTGAGGGTCAAATAGATGCAGATGCCATAGATAAATGGTTAAATATGCTAGATCGGTACTTGGAATTCATTCCAGGATGTCGTTAAGGAGAAGTAGTACCCTGTCAAAAGCTATGAGGACAAATACATCAAATGGACCACACTGTGGTAGGGAAGGGACCAAGATGTGCTAGAGTTCACAAACATTTTCCATACCCTTCACACACAGTTTGGTATAAAGGACTATCAACTGCATTTGATACTCAAATACCGTGGCTGCCTACACAGATACATCTAGGAAGAGATGGAGTTCCTGAACATCTCCTCGCTTGGCATGGCATACCGACATGCTTTCAAAAATCGAGCAAAAGTTCAAACAGAAGATGTGAGACTTTGGATCTACAAGTCCAAAGACGAAAGGACAAAGCCAAGGTGGGGTGACCCAAGACAACCCGTTGAAGCCACAAGAAAAGAACAAAACCACGAAGTCAAATGAGGACACAGGAAAGTGGTGTGAGTTCCCCAAGACTCCCACTCATAACACAAGTGAGTGTCGGACCAAGCAGTTGCTGGTGGCTGAGTTGAAGGCTTCAAAATCAAATGCATGTTTCGACCCTGAGTCAGAACCCGACAAGGGGAATGGCAAAGGGAAGTAGATCATTGATGCAGAGCCTAGCATCACTGTTGCCAATGCCAAGATACAGAAGAATGATCTCGAAGATCCAGAGGAGGGGGAGTGACTTTTCCACTGACAAATGTGGGTGAAGGGTTCACCACTGCAATTCATTGTCGATAGTGGCAGCCAAAATAACCTCATTTTAGCAGAGGTTGTGAAGCGATTGGGCCTACCGACGACACCACAACCATAGTTGTACAATATCGGGTGGCTTCACCAAGGATGAGATCTCTGAGTTCGCCAGTAGTGCTACCTTCCCTATAGCATCAAGCTCTTCACAGATGAGGTATTGTGTGATATGATGCCACTAGATGTTTGTGATGTATTATTAGGCCAGCCATACTTGTGGAGGCAACATGCTGTGTATAAGTCAAGGTCTCGCGCTATCATTATTTTTTTGGGTGATTCATTATACAAGATACTAGAGGTAGCCCCACCTACCACCACCCCTATGATCACTACCAAGAAAGGCAGCAAGCTCATCTCCATACTAGGAAATTCATTTTCTGTCACCACATCCATGAACCCCACGAAGGGTTCCTCCACACAGCAACAATAGCAGAGGGATATGGTCATGAAAGAACCCAAAAACAACTTCTCCTCACCCACAAGGGTACCACACAAGCTTGAGGTGGGAAACAAAATCTGGTTGCATCTACAGAAAGAACTCCTTACAAGATCCCATCAGAAGTTCCGACCACACCGACATGGTCCTTACACCATTACCAAGCCCGTGGGAAATAATGCTTTGGAGCACAACATTCCTCCATTCCTCTGCCTGCACCAAGTATTTAATGTGTACCACCCTCTACCATGCTTCCCACCATTACTGGACACATCAGAGATTGTAGAACAACTCACCAAGGACCAAGTTCAGCAGATGGAGGAACTCAACGCAATGGGGACCATTTCTTCCTAAGGGGGGAGGAATGATCCAGGTGGATGTTGGTGGCCACCAACCTATCCCATTTGGGCCCCCAAAACTGTCTCTTTCAGTTTTTCAGTTTCTGTAATTGTAGCACAATTTATTATTTTTAGCAGTTTTTCGAGTCCTAAACTTCCAGAGCCATTTTGAGGCCCTAAATGACTTTTTTTCGGAAATCTGGGAGGAACATGGGTCCACCGACTGATGTTGCTCTTCTCAAAGTTGTAGTGCTCAGATAGATATTTCTAATGAGCTATTGTACGCATCAAACGAAGATCGAGTGATAAAGTTACGACCCCGTGACATTGATGTACCAATTTACCCAAATGGGCCCCACAATTTGGCATTTCATCTTCTATGGTTAGGTTTTGGGATGTTAAGGGTTTTCCGTTTTTTTCTCAACAATAAATAGGCCTTCGAGCCTTATTGTAACACAATTTAGAGGCATGTAGTTGCCACATCTCTTCACAGAGATAAGCTACCATCGCCCTAGCTAGTTTATTTCCATTTCTGTTTGTAAGCATATTTCAGCATTTTACATTAATGAAATGAAGTATTATTTCTGCTTCATCTCTGTATTTATGGTTATCTTTGTAATTTATTGCATTCCTACTTAAATTTGGTTCAGTGGTATTAGAGCAATCTAATTTTTCTCTGTTTTTCTTTTCATGTCCCCAACGAGGTCGAGGTATAAGGAGTTAGGGCTTGAACTGGTCGAACCTTTGCAAGACTAACCTCGTAAATCCCGATGGCCTCCTATGGAAGATGAAAAGAAAGACGAGCGGGTAGGGGATCTGTCATGTGGAAAGAGTTAATCTTGCGGACAAAACCAACCTCCCTAGAAGCCTAAGACTTTCTAGTGACAAACAAGACAATTAAGAGCAATCCTTCTCTAAACATGCATTTATCATACGAGAAACCAAGTGGTTTAGATCCTACCTGTAGTCCAACGCTGTTGTAGTAGTCCAGCCTCATTGATCCGGATGAGCTCCTCCTTCACTTCGAAACCTGCATTCACTAACAATCAAACGATTACATAGCACCTGAATATCCCATAAAATAAAACATATTCAACATATAGACCAAGAAGTATATGAAACAACTCATTAATAACAAATTGTTGAGAAGAATGGACTTATTTATATTAATAGGAAACAAAAGAAACCATTACAACCTGAGCCTTGGTGTTGTGCAAGTTCCTCCTAGGGTCCAGCAAGAGTTTTCCTTTACTTTGATAAGCTCACCCTCTTCCAAATGAAACAAGAAAGGATGGGAATCTCTCCTCACAAGCTTCTACAAGGAAGTCCTAATTCCAGCAACATCTACCCTTTGGAATGTTCAGCTTTCAACCTCCCTCCCTCTGGCCCAATGCCTGTATTTATAGTGTTCTAGATGAAGTTAATCAGGTCCACCATCAATGGGATAAGCCCCTCTTTGGATGGGGTAGCTCCCCTCTTGATGGGATAAGTTCCTCTTTCATAGGGATACATGAACCATCTGGAGGTACTCAATACATGTCAAACAAGCTTCTAGAATGCTCTAGAAATGACCACAAGTAACTTTTTAAAGATGAAACTCGCGCCTTTTGACCTTTACAAGAGTACGCACCCACCCCTTTACATACAGAGCGTACAAGTACGCAGGTATTGTGAACTTGGGTTGTGTACACGCAGGTAAGGCTGAGAGAAACTGCGTACCTAGAGATAAATAGTTTTTAAAGACTTTCTCTCTTTCTTGAAGTTTGACATGGAGAGCAGAGGTATGAGACTTGCCAAGGAGGATAGTATGATAGTTGATGGAGCCATACTAACTGCAAATAGTCATGGTGACAAATTTTAGTGTAATAGATTGCCCCCTAAAGTGCAAAGCCTGTAGTAGATTAGGGTTTTATATCATCTAGGAAGGGTGAAGTACTTTATCATTTCAAGGATTATCTTGTGGTGAGCCCAGTCAGAACCTGCAATTTTCAACACAAAATACATGTATAAGACTATATCATCGCTGAGGTAGGCATTCCCATACTCAGATCAAAAACTTTAACTAACAGACTAACTACTACTCTGATACAGGAATGATTTCGCAGTACATCATAAGCATAGACTCATGTAGACATAGTATGGACGCAGCCATCTGTTTATAATTGGTCTACTATATAATGAATACAAAACTCCTCGCACCCTGGATGGTGGAAACTAGATCCAGGGTCTTCATTTCTACTTCCCGAAATGGTACGATTCTAGCCATGCGAATAAATGAGTTGATGTCGAACATGGTAGAAACCAATTGATTACTAGTCGATGATGTAAACTGTTAACAAGTGTGAGAGAGACCACCAGTGATGTCAATGGTTCTCAAAGTACCCAATACAATCCATGAGATGTGAATGAATGAGTTGATGTCGAACATTTCATGGATTCCTTCGATCGAAAGTCAATGATGAAAACTGACGTCGAAGGTGAGAAACCTGCCATTGATGTATGCAAACTTCAAGGTACTGACTATTTCTAAGTCAACTCTCTAGATAATGTGTTGATGTCGATAGAAAGCGACCCGTCGCAAGCAAGCCTACAACACGAAATCATAGTTCAAGTTGAAGAAATGTTGCTGTAAGGACTGACTCGATGTTAAAAATGGATGATAAGTATTTTGCAGTTGAATGTTTTGTTTGCAGACCTCTTGAACACATAACGACACAACAGATGGCTTGGTGACGAATGACTCAAAGTTAATACCTGGAACCCGGCTGAAGAATTTCAATGTGGTTTGATCAACTGTGAGGCAAAGGATTTCCCAACCCAGGTGAATGAAAAGTGTCGTGTTCAAGAGTGGTAATAAGGTTTTTTCTGAGACAAAAGGATAACAAATAGGCTCATTCTTCTCTCTTTTCCCCACCATTTCTGGCAAGTACCTCTTTATTTTTTACAAGCTTGAGGAATAACATATGCTTGATTGTAAGCTCATCCTTCGAATGAGTCCAACTTAGTTTTTGATTCGAACCCTAAGAAGGAGTGGGTCCGTTCCTGTTTGTAATAGAATAGGTCCTTTACTGTGAAATTTTAACGAGTCCAGTATAGGAGAAACTCGGCGTTTTTCATATTTAGAGAGTCTGAAAAACTTAGAAGACTCCAGGTTGAACTTTTTCGTAAATTTGTGTCTCCTAAGCCCGAAAAAGTATAAAATAATACCTAGGAGAACCGCTTGATCTTGCGACCAAGGATATTTTCATAGTTAGTGTCTTTGACCTGAAAAGTAAAAAGCGATCAAAGACACATCGTTTTATTTCCAATATCGAATTTGAAACGACAAAAATCCGGCAATCTTTTCCTGTTTTTACGGTCAGAAAAAGGCTATAAGGGGACCGTCTTTTAATTCCGTTTTAACGAGTGTAAAAGAAACGCTCGGCAATCTTTTCAGTTTTTAGGAGTCAGAAAAGGGCTTAAAAGATGACTCTGATGTTTGATTTGTGAAAAGTGACAAGTTTCCCTGAAAGTCCCTCTGTCCTGCACAAAAAGCGACACATTACTCATACCTGTTTGAGATGGGCAAAAAATGCATTAAAATGACCTTCCATGGTGAAAAATAAACAAATATAACATTTATTTATCCAAAAAACCTATAAAAAGACCTTTACCATGTCATTTTTACCATTTTACTGTTGAGGTTGAAAAAAGGGCTTTTGGCAAGAAAATTCCCGTGGAGATTGCGGAAAATC
>APFE030387805.1:181085-206011 GCA_000404065.3 Pinus taeda
AAGCATTGGACTTGGCCGATAGTGATATACGATATAGCTCCGGACCCAAGATATATATATGTAATATGGTTGATAATTCCATCGGGTCCGAGTATAGTGGTGTGCCTTATATATATAAGCCCCGAACCCCACCGATAGCAATATGCGATATGGCTTCAGACCTGATATATATAAAATATGGTTAATAATATCATCGGGTCTGGAGAAGAGCATTGCACAGTGCTGATTGCGATAGGAAAAAAAGGGGTGATTTATGCATATTTGTGAAGCATTTCCATTGTAAAGGGTTATAATGGGAATAAGGTGCGATAGAAGGTTTTTGAGTGTTGGAGAGGTTCCGATGGAGGAAATGAATGGAGGGTTAGGAAGGGCTGGAGATAAACCATGCAACAGATATTCAAAGAGGGGGGCTCAACCATTAGGAATTGATGATTTGACTCAACAAAGAGTTAAAGTCTCTGGGATAAAACAAATCATTCAGAGAGGTGAAAGATCAATTTTATGGGACCCAACCAAAATTGCTACCAAGGCAGGTTTTGATAGGGTGGTGGTTGTGGCCACAACAATTATATGGTCTTGATGTGAGATCCCTTTTCTTGTTGACTATTTCATGACTAACTAGAGGTTGTCATATTTTTTAGAGTGAGAGTTCTTTATATGAGAATGTTTCCTTGAAGGGGAAACTAGCCATTCATTTGTCAACTCATTTTATGTACTCTTTTATCACTGAAATCTATGGAGTAGTTTATCTATGTTAGTAGGCACCAAGATGTAGCCCAAGAGGGGTGAACTTAGTCACCAAATTTTGTTTTGTCTCTCTTCTTTATTTCCTTTATGAGTTTCATGATGATATTTTGATTTTTTAAAGTTCACATGAAAACTAACTCATTATCCTTGAAGAGTCCATAAAAATTGTTTTTTTCATAAGACCCATTTTTACTTGAAAGTTTTAGAGGATGGTTAGTTTTTAGGAAGGACAAGTTCTCCTCCAATTTTAGATGAATTGGTATCAAAGTAGGTTCTGACCAAGTTGCACGTATGGGAAAGAATCTTGAAAGTTTCTGAGAGCTAGAGGAGACGAACTTGTCTCTTGCAATGGAGAATGTCGAATTAAGGAGATTGCTAGAAGTTGCTGAAGAGGAGAAGAGGCATATGCACCTTTAGTTGTAGCACGTGCTTGAGGAAAAATTTGGTGAGAGTTCCACTCTAGAAGCAACAAATAATTCCTCCAAGATGAAGCCAATTTGTGGGCATGGGCCAAATACAGGTTATGGACCCTATGTGGAGAATGATTCTTGAGAGTTTTGTCAGCATCCCAAAGATTCTCATTATATGTTTGTTGGTAAAAGTGGGTGAGTTGATTCATCTTCAAATTCATCATAAGCATATGAAGCTAAAAAGATGGGTTGAAAATCCAAGGAGGTAATCAACATCTCTAGTTCAAATCCTTCTGTTTGTGTTAATAAAAAATATTTTGTAGCCTTTAAACAACATACTAAAGGCATTGGTATGAAGCTTCTAGCTTATATGGGTTATGAAGGAGGAGGCCTCAGAATCAATGGCCAAGGTATCACTAATATTATTGAGGTGAATGAAACACCAAGATATCAAGGATTGGGTTATGGTCATAGAGAGTTTGGAGAGTGTTATAAACTATTTGAGGCAAAGAAATCATCAGATGATGATATGTCACACCAAGATGGTAGTGATAATGGTAATTTGTCTCCCAAGAGAGGTGAATGTTTTAAAGGACTTTGTATGTAATCATCTAGTCCTCATCATCAGAGTTATAGCCCCAAGAACATGTATAAATGTAATGTGATTTTTTAAAATGTTGGTAATTTTAATTATTTGTGGGACATGTATCCATGCACATTTTGTAATGCAAATGACCATGGTGTGGCTGATTGTGAGAAACACAAAGTGATGATCGAAAGAATAAACCAAATTCTTGGCATCAAGCATGAAGAACCTCCTGCAAGTTTGAAGACTTCCTTGTCGATGGAAAAGTGAAAGTACTTTTGTTCCCATTGTAACATGAATGGGAATGAGAATGAAAGGTTTTGGAAACTTCATCCATAACTTTGTTCCAAGAAGGATAAAGAGGCCATGCAATCCAATGTAAGGAAAGCAACAGGTGGCAAACAGGATACTGGCATAGTTCCTAAGGCAACCTTCAAAGCAAAATAGATGTAGAAAGACAACCCATAAGCCTAGGAGAGGCAAAGATTGGGTAGACTATCTTGTGTAATTTGTTTCTTTGTAAATTGTAAATACTTGTTGTGCATTACATGTTTTGGGTATTTTGTAAAGTGAAAGAAGAATAATAGCTATTTGCAACAAGTATGTTTTTCATTAACATGCCATCTTATGTTGGCTTGTTTATTAGTCTAATTATTTGAGGAATTTTTTGGATGAACAATGTTTGTCGTCCAATATGTCTACAATTATGTCATGTACTCACTAATACAAGTGTTTCAAGATGAAGCTTGTTGTGAATAAATTATTTGATAAAGATTGTTCAAGAAATGACTATGTTTTTGTGGAGAAAGCCAAATGTGTCATTGAATCATTGCAACCATGGTACATTTGTGTATAAGCACAATTTGAGGACAAAAAAGAAAAGTTTGAATCAATGCATGCAAAGCATTGAGTTGCTTCTGATTTCCAAGATGGAAAGTCAAGTTTGTCTTCAACAAAGGGACTTCAAGATGAAGTTGTTTGAGCCATGAAAGATGGTTTGGAGAGAATGTTCAAAATCCATCGATGTTTTGTTCCTGCATGGTTATAAGAATTATGGCTCGATTTTTGACAGGAAGGTAAGGAATTCACGTAGAGGATAGGTGGAGTACCTTGGTTGGAGCTTGAAGGCACCAATTGAAAACATAACATTAAGGATTGAGATTTTGAAAGTTTTGAGATTTTTCCTCATTTTGTATGCTAGGAGAAGATAAAATTTTAGAATCCAAAAGTTAATAGTGGGGAGGTATGATCTTCAAATCAAAATTTTTCTCAAAAATGAAAGTGCTTTGAATCTATCAAATCTAGCGTCAAGTCATAGTGTTCACCGTTCTGATTCTAGTGACACTTGAATCACCTCAATTCGATGCCATATGAAAAAATTAAAATGTTTTGGGCATTTGGTTCAACATCTAAAAAGTTTGTAGGTATGTTGACTGGGTAGTCCTACTGTTGATTTCAGCTTGTATACTGGGCATATCGTCGACCAACCAGAACTTGCCATTTGTCGGGTTCATATAAGTGTAGGTTATCACAATTTAATTGGTCAATTTATTTTTGGTGGTCCAATGGGAGGATGCCACGTGGACCAATTGGAGGCTGCCACGTGGCACCTCCAAACAGGCTAAAAATTTGTTAAGGGTCAAAAGGCCTCGGCAGGAATCAAACCGACAACCTACCATAAGATAGCCTAGTGTTCTACCTTCTCCTCTATACATTAGTTCTTAACTTATAGTGGGCACACATGCATTTAAAGTTTATACATATGTGCATTGGGAGGAGGGGCCGAGCAATGAGCCCCAACCCTCTGTCATACACACCCTCCATAGAACCTATTGCAGAGACAAACATAGCTGCAATGGAATGGGGACTATCCCCTGGACATATTCACCTCCATAGGACCATCGAAAAGTGGAAAGGGCACTTGGCGGAGGGGGTGAGGCTATAGGCCCTAGCCCCGAGTTCCATATCCACCCATGTGACCAAGACGAAGGAGTTCTGACGGAAGGCATGGGAATTTAGTCCTGACCCTCAGTTCTCGGTGCCCTATTTGATCACCACCTAGAACTTCAACGATGAGGGCGGCAGTTAGCCTCAGCCCTCGGCTACATCAACCGCAATGACCACCAGCCTGATGAGAAAGGTGTTAAAGCCGATGACAACAGACTGTTGGTCTAACCCTTGGCCTTATGGCATGCCACGTGGCCATATTCTTCTGCTCATGGGGTTATTGCACATTTAAACTAAGCGACAATTTGCACCATATGAGGGTGAAATTATCACCTTCCGAGCAGTTTAAAGGAAGAAAATGCTACTCATTTTGCAGGTTGATCCAATTTGGAGGAGAAATAGTAGAAGAAACTTGGGAGAGCCATAACTTTATGAGTTTTGGTCTTTTGAGGCCCAAGAAGAGACTAGATAGGGGATTTTAGACATTCTGAATCCAATGGAAGCCTCTATTTATTGATTGGAGAATTGCTAGAAGGATATTTTGAAGGGTTGATTCTATGGGTGTCAGGGACAATCAATGGTTTGAAGTAGTTTTTAAAGGATTTTGAGCATTGACATGACCTAGTTGGGGTTTTCCAACGTTCATATGTTATTGAGAGTAGCTGTGAAATCTATGGTGTAGCTCATGTTTGTCTTTTCTCATTATGTATTTTTGAGGAAAGCTCTCTTTTAGTACTTCAATGCGGAATTGTTGTACATGTACGCACATTTTTAGATGTAGTACATGGTGTTGATGTGAGAGCCCTTTTCTTGTTGACTATTTCATGAAAAACTGTAGGTTGTCATGATTTTTAGAGTGAGATTTCTTTATAGGAGAATGCTTCCTTGAAGGGGAAACTAGCCACTCATTTGTCAAACCATTTCATGTACTCTTTTATCACTAAAATCTATGGAGCAATTTAGCTATGTTAGCAGGACCAAATATGTAGCCCAAGAGGGGTGAACTTCATCACCAAATTCCATTTTGTCTCTCTTCTTTATTTCCTTTATGAGTTTCATGATGATACATTTCTTGTTTAAAGTTCACATGAAAACTAACTCATTATCCTTGAAGAAACCATAAAAATTGTTTTTTTTATAAGACCCATTTTTACTTGCAAAGTGTCAGAGGATGGTAAGTTTTTAGGAAGGATAAGTTATCCTCCAATTTTCATATCAATTGGTATCGGAGTAGCTTCTGACCGAGTTTCATGTATGGGAAAGAAGCTTGAAAGTTTCCAAGATCTAGAGGAGACAAACTTATCTCTTCAAATGGAGAATGTCGAATTAAGGAGATTGCTTGAAGTTGTTGAAGAGGAGAAGAGGCATACGTGTTATAGAAATATTTGGGCACTGCAACCCCAATCTCATATGTCCATAAACCAAGGGCTTCTAAGCCCCTAAAAGTGTTGTTTCATACCCTAAAGGAACAAGGTCAGATGATTACATCATCTCCCAGAAGTTCTCCCTGAAAAACTACTTAGAATTAGTCAAAACTAGACGATACAGACTGCCTAGTGCTAAGGGTGCGATGCATATCACCTGCCACATGCAAAAAGTGCGATGCATAATGAAAATCCCTTCTGTAGGGTGCGATGAGCGAGAGCAGGAAAATGGCAGAGGCAGTTGGCTAGGTGGAAACCGAGAGAATCTTCTAGAAACTGCTCATTTGACACTTGCCTCTCTGAATTCACCTAGGGATGAGTAAGAGATCATGAAATCTCCAAGTGGAACCAAGAAATATCAGATAAATGACACTAATCAAAATCCCAGAAGCTGAATCACCCACCTACAAATATCTATATATGGATCCCACATCGTAGATATCTAGAGGTTGGAATTTTGTATTTTGTAAGGAAGTGTTGTTGGTTTCTTTGTTCAACATCATAGTGTTGGGTGATCTAGATTTTCATGAGGTGAAGAGGGATTTCATGTTGGGAGGATAGTGCTAGGTCAGACCAATGGGTTGTAATCCTCTCTTCTACTACTTCTATCAATAAATCTATTTGAGTTTTCCTCCATATTCTTGTATATCTTTGAATCTTGTATTGATATATGCATTTGTATGGTTAATATACATCTGATCCTATATTGTTTATGGTTATAGATCTCTATGCTTTGATGGTATTATGCTGCTTTGACTCTATAGGTGTTCTTTGAAGCGGGACAAGGAAGGAAGGAGTGGTGAAGCTCTGTCAAAGGAGGGAGGAAACAAGCAAGGAGCCAAGCGAAGGACTGAGGTTGGTACTCTCTGCTTTTCTCTCATCTATCTCTCATAAAAGAAAACACAAGTAACATTAGTTTGTTTCTAAGATAGCTACCCTTCTTAGTGGGACTAGCAGCTTTCAATGGACACTAGTTTTCCCGATAACAAAATGGTGACTTTGCTGGGGATGGAATATTTTGTTTGTTTGTTTCTATTTGTTTTCTTTATAAACTACATACGGAGCTTGAAATTAAGCCAGCTAGCCTTCGAACTGCTTTTGCTATGCGACTGCAAAGTAGATCAACGCTCTTTCAGTCCATCTTCGGGTTTGTTTATGAACTGAACAACTGACTTGCAAACATCCTAAGTGCCCTAGTGGTAGCTCAAATAACCTCATTAGATCAGCCCCTATACTTTGTGTTTACTACCTATCATTAGCTCAGTTTAAACCCCTGAACTTAGCTGCCAACTGTGAGCAAAAACCAAGCTCAGTCTTGTCCCTGGACCATCGCACTATCTCTCATTGGCAACCTGGATGCATCGCACCTCCCATGTGCTATAGGTGAGATGCATCATTGTTTCCTTGTGTTATAGGTGTGATGATTTGGTGAGACTGTTTCTGCTTCCAGATTTTGGTTTTCTCTTCATTGTCTTCAACTTTATTCATTAGTTTTTTTGTGTGTGATCAGTATATCACTGTTGAAAATCTCTTCCTTTGCATTATTCAAGCCTCCACTGATAAAGAATTGTGAATCTTTTTATGTATTTTTCGTCATTTACAGTTCTCTTTTGCAAACAATAGCTTAATCGAACTGTAGTCTTTTGATTTGAAAGTGTCGCAAGTGTCGTTTTCAGTCAAGGAAAAGAGTGTCATAAAGTCTTCCTCTTTTGATAGTCGATTACACTTTTTCCATTGTATTTGATTTGAATTAATAGTATTTCAAGTGTCGAAAGCAATTTTAAATTCGAAAGCGCAAAGTGTCGTCTTAGTCTTCCTTTCATTCTTTTGAAAAGAAAATTGTTAGTACTGTCGCTTTGAAAGAAAAATAGTTCAGATCTGTACTTAGAATTCTTTTTTTCATTCACACATTAAGAAAGTGGAAAGAAAATAAATGCATGTGCATTTGCCTTTAGACTACTTGTGGAAATTGATTTAGGACAATGCATCTTAGTGTGTGCTCTTTGCTCTATGTTGAAAGAATTTCATTTCTCTTTCCTTAGTAGCTACGATTTTCATTGCAAAAAGAAAGTAAACGATTGTTTATCATCTTAGATTGCACATTTAGGATTTGTATATCTACATCACGCAGTGAACCTTAAAGGAAAACTTCTTAAAAATATCATCTGTAAAATAAATTTCAATGAAAATAAAAACGCTTTGGAACCTAATTGACAACATTTAGAAGTCTAGGCTAGAGACGTATTCCGGCATCGTAAATCTTGGTAACTATCACTTTCATCATAGGTTGGGTGATTCCTCCTCTTTGAGATGACAAGTGCTAGTATGGACTTGTGCTCCCACGTACCGTCGAGTATATATTGGGAGACCACAATAGGCTTTATCCTTTATCCTTAGGAAGACGTGTCTGCCACCCTATCAATTGCATTGCATTGAACACATCATTCCGGAAGATTGACTACCATACTGTCAAAAGTATTCTGTAGTTTTGCGATTGGTTTGGTAATCCCTCTGTCTAGATTTTCAGAGAAGTCACTTTCATTCCTTTTTAGACTCCTTAAAATAAAAGGTCCATCTGAGCACTTGTCACTTCAGGCTCATTAAAAATCGAAGGCGACTAGAGTCATCTTTAGCTTTTTCTCGACTCTTAAAAATTGAAAAAGCAAGTTGTGTCAAAGCGTCATAAAATTATTTTAATTGGAATAACGCCATTGTTCTCTCGTTGGTCTTAGGTTGAGAAAATGGAGTCTACCAATCAAGGATTTCCCCTTGGGGGAAATCCTAGCCCTTTCTCCTCTTGGGGGGATGTTGGTGCTCCACATATGGCTATGTTGTCCCTTCCAGGACTCATAATTGGCTTGCCACTATGGCTTTTCTCGATCTCTACCGTTCAAAACACCGTGATTCCCGAGCAAACAAATCAGCAACTAGATGATACTAGAGTTACCCCCCAACCTTCTACTTCTTTTTTTTCTCCCTCTCCTTCTTCCTCTTCACTTGGTGAAGCTAGTAACACTAAAAACCAAGTAACAGAGAAGAAGAAGAAAGGGAAGGAGAACAAGAATAAGAAGCCAACGATGAAAGGGGGAAACCATGCATCGTCTAGCGAAAATCCAAACAATGCACCATCCAATCCTAAATCTCCTTGTGTCATTTGCAAAGGAGACCACTATCATCGAGATTGTCTATGCATCCCACGGATCTTAAGGGACTGGTCTCCCCACTTTCACAATCCAGTGTCCTCAACCTCTGACGATCATGTTGAAAGGATACCATCAACTAGTGAAAATGAAGTCAATGGACAAAAAGGAAGATCTAAATTCCCTTGTAGACTGTGTGAAGGTGATCATGCCCTCCACTGTTGTCCCTTCTTGGACAAAGCTAAAAGAGTCTTGGATAATCGTCCTTCATCATCGCAGTGACTTCCTCATGGATACCAGAAACTCTTGCCAAGTCCATCTCTAATTGAAAATCTGACTGACACACCTTTGTTGTCGGTCGAAGCACCTACCATTGAATATAAACCCTCTGAGTCCACCCCGGACCAAAATCAACAGGTCGAGATGGCAGTCGACCTAGTCTTGTCTTCAGAATGTCCACCTTCAGATGATACTATCACCAAAGAGGATGAGGAAAACATCGTTCAAATTATTTTCATTAACGCAAAATCCGATGAACATGGGGGAAATCTACCTGTTCCTTTATCGTAGGAAGGAAGTTCATCAGAGATTTACCCAATTGTTTATTCAGTCCCTCCTCCAAGAAATCTAGACATTTCCTTGAATTGAAATCTACTAGGCAGACCCCGCCTACCATCTAACATACCATTTTGAATCATAGTACAAGCTTACAGAATGATCATGGTTGGTACTATCATAGATGAAGGAGCTTTTGTGAGTATCATTTTGTCAATTGCTTGGAAAGCACTTGGTTCGCCATCACTTCTGCCTGAGATTCAAAATCTGACAGGCTTCAACAATGGAACCAGTCGACCGTTAGGATCCTTCCAAATTTGCCTATAACTTTGAGAAGGAAAACCGTTCATCTAAACGTGATGGTAGTCCAAGGGCCTCTAGATTACAATCTACTCCTTGGACATGACTATATTTATAGCATGGGAGCCATTGTTTCCTCACTCTTTCGAGTGATGTGTTTTCTGCATGAAGGCAGAGTGGTCCACCTAGTTGACCAGCTTTCATTCCCTGGTTCAAGCACAGCTACTAGTCAAATGCCATCCCTAACTGGTCTTTTTACGCAAGGAATGTGTCATCAATCTCTAGTCCGTCCACCTGATGATCGCAAGTGATTCAGTGATTGTGACTGAAACCCAAGAGGCATGCACCCTGGTCTACTTCAGCAAGAAAACCCGAAATATAAGGTTGGTTTCTGTGTAGGAATATGACTAGTCTGACTATCCTGTCCATTTAGGAAAATGGATCATACAGGAAAATGATTCCCTCGTCAAAGGTTATGTGATTGCCATTTACAACAGTCACCTTTGTCCATTTCGATGAACATTGCCAAGGAAGTATTTTGTCTGCTATGCAGATGGAACAATCTTCTTAATGCAAGAACTTCTGTATGGTAACTTGGAAACTCTACTTCGTTATGCCTGGGGGAATGCAAACCTTTTTGCATGCAATTGAAAAGTGACCATTTATTTTCGTAGTTTGTAGGCTCTCAACCCTTTAGACTCGTAGGTTGGTCGTTCCTAGCTTGCATAACAAAAGGCTTTAGAGCAAAGTTGCGCATGGGGCAAGCTCCCTAAAAAATGAACCTACTGATGAGAGATATCCTTATTATACTACTGGCACGAGTAGTTTTACGTGAAGTTCAAGCTCGTTAAAAATTAAACCTAACAATGAGCAAATGTTCCCCCAGAGTTTAAGCTCATTAAAAAATGAATCCACCTTCGGTAAATAATCTTTGCGATCACATAATTATCAAATTTTGAACCTTGGTCGTGTTCTTACCATCACCTCCACTCTTTTTTAGCCGATCATACGCCTCCATTTGATTGTTTACCACTTTTGAGGAATAACTATGACGAGTGATTCTATTAGCCACCTTCTCTATACTACCATGATTGAAAAGTTCCAAACCTTACTTGGAACCAGCTGCTATCCGAAAAAATCACTTGTTCCTCAAAAAAACAAGTCTCCTTTAAGCTCTTTTCAACTGACTCGTAAAATATGAAAATATTGCCGAGCAATTGGCCTCTCCAGCTTGTTAAAGTGATTGGAAGTTGCATCCCTCCTCTAGATTTTAATCTTTTTGGACTCGAGGGATCATTACACAAAAATATCGAGTGTTTGTCTTGTTCCGCTCGTTAAAACTATCGAAAAGCCATCCCTTTCGTATTATTTTATACTTTTTCAGACTTAAGGGATTATATTACGGAAAAGGAATACTGGAGTTATATTTCCATCTCTTTTTAGACTCTCTAAATTGAAAAGGACCGAGTTATCTTTGTCGTTAAACTTGTTAAAACAATAGTGACAAACTTGTCCATGCAGACAAGAGCGAGTTTCACTGTCGCTAGGCTCGTTAAAACATAGTGACAGGTTTTCCCAAAGGGAAAATTATAGAACAAGCATATGTTATCCTCCTCAAGCTTGACAAAAATAAAGAGGTACTGGTCAGAAATGACTAGGGAAAAATTGGGAAGAAAACTTGAAGAACTTTATTCGTAGTAGGCTGCTCTTGAACATGACACTTTCACTCCATCACCATGATTGAGTCGGGTTGGGTTATTCCGTTCACCAGTCACGTCACCATTGGTCCTCCATACCATCCATTTTTGGGGTTAACGCTACCAATCCATTTCAATGTTGCTGATATGTTCAAGAGAAGTCGCTCAAAGAATTGACCAACCCAGCTAACATCTCATCCACTGCAATACCTTCACGCTTCAGTCTTTCATGACTGCCACCCTGAACCTTGTATCATCAAATTGTTTTTACCTCCACAAAATCATTTTCTCTATTTCGTGTCGTAGATGTGGGATTCATTAAGGCCCTTTTACGATGGGTCACTTCTTTTCGACATCAGCTCATTATCCAAGAAGTTGACTTAGGAACAACCCTTTCAGTACTTTTAAGCTTGCATGCCTCAATGGCAAGTTTCTCACTTCCGGCGACAGGGTTACATCAATGGCCTTTGATCGGAGGATTTTACGTGGTTTTCGACATCAACTCATGTATTCACACCACATGAATTGTACTACAGTACCTTGAGGGTCATTATAATATCGGTGATTCCTCCCGTGCCTATTAACAACTTACATCATCGGCTGGTAATCAGGTGATGTCTTTCCATGTTCAACTTCAGAACATCTTTTCACATGGATCGACTTGTACTTCGGGTGAAGATTGAACGAGTTTGAAGACCTCGGATCTAGTTTCCAAGCTGTGATATATTCAAGAAAATAACAACATCAAATTTACATCATAGCTGCATAGATAATCATCCAAGCCAAAGGATGATGGCTCTACCAGAATCATCAGTCTGTCACATAGACAGTTGTTTGTCATATGTACATGAAAATGAATTTATAAAGCTAAGCATGGGAATGCCCGCCTCAAATAGATGATGAAAATGTTATGAAGATAATGTATTGTATTGTATCTTATTATAGGTCACCTTCCAGTTCGAAAAACCTCGGATCCTCATGACAAAGCATTTCACCCGACATCAAAAGATTTTTGACCTCATGCTTTAGGGGGCAACTGTTATAGACATATTTGGGCACTGCAACCCCAATCTCATATGTCCATAAACCAAGGGCTTCTAAGCCCCTAAAAGTGTTGTTTCATACCCTAAAGGAACAAAGTCAGCTGATTACATCATCTCCCATAAATTCTCCCTGAAAAACTACTTAGAACTGGTCAAAATTGGACCATATAGACTGATCAGTGCTAAGGGTGCGATGCATCTCACCTACCACATGCAAAATGTGTGATGCATACTAAAACTCCCTTCTGTAGGGTGCGATGAGTGAAAGCAGACAAATGGTAGAGGCAGTTGGCTAGGTGGAAACCTAGAGAATCTTCTAGAAACTGCCCATTTGACACTTGCCTTTCTGAATTCACCCAGGGATGAGTAAGAGATCATCAAATCTCCAAGTGGAACCAAGAACTATCAGAGAAATGACACTAATCAAAATCCCAGAAACTAATTCACCCACCTGCAAATATCTATATATGGATCCCTCATCCTAGAGATCTAGAGGCTGGAATTTTGTATTTTGTAAGGAAGTGTTGTTGGTTTCTCTATGCAACATCATAGTGTTGGGTGATCTAGATTTTCATGAGGTGAAGAGGGCTTTCATGCTGGGAAGATGGTGCTGGGTCAGACCAATGGGTTGTAATCCTCTCTTTTACTACTTCTATCAATAAAGCTATTTGAGTTTTCCTCCATATTCTTGTATATCTCTGAATCTTGTATTGATATATGCATTTGTATGGTTAATATACATCTGATCCTATATTGTTTATGGTTATAGATCACTATGCTTTGATGGTATTATGCTGCTTTGACTCTACAGGTGTTCTTTGAAGCAGGACAAGTAAGGAAGGAGTGGCGAAGCTCTGTCAAAGGAGGGAGGAAACAAGCAAGGAGCCAAGCGAAAGACTGAGGTTGGTACTCTATGCTTCTCTCTCGTCTATCTCTCATAAAGGAAAACAGAAGTAACTTTAGTTTGTTTGTTTCTAAGATAGCTACCCATCTTAGTGGGACTAGAAGCTCTGAATGGACACTAGTTTTCCCAATAACAATATGCACCTTTAGTTGCAACATCTACTTGAGGAAAAAGCTGGTGAGAGTTCCACTCTAGAAGCAACAAATAATTCCTCCAATATCAAGCCAATTTGTGGGCATGGTCCAAATACAGGTTATGGATCGTGTGTGGAGAATGATGCTCATTTACATGTGGAGTACATGGTCTTGATGTGAGAGCCTTTTTCTTGTTGACCATTTCATGACTAGTTGTAGGTTGTCATGGTTTTTAGAGTCAGAGTTCTTTTCCAGAGAATTTTTCCTTGAAGGGAAACTAACCACTCATTTGGCAACACATTTCATGTACTCTTTTATCACTAAAAACAATGGAGTGGTCTAGCTGTGTTAGCGGGCCTAGAGATGTAGCCTAGGAGGGGTGAAATCCATAACCAATTTCTCTTTTGTCTCTCTTCTTGATTTCCTTTATGAGTTTCATGATGATCTGCTTTTTGTTTAAACTTCACTTAAAAACTAACTCATTATCTTTGAAGAGACCATAAAACTTGTTTTCTTCATAAGACCCATTTTTACTTGCAACACGTCAGAGGATGATTAGCTTTTAGGAAGGAGAAGTTCTCCTCTAATTTCAGATCAATAGGTATCGAAGTAGGTTCTGACCAAGTTGCAGGTAAAGGCGAGAAGCTTGAAAGTCTACAAGAGCTAGAGGATATGAGCTTGTCTCTTCGAAAGGAGAATGTTGAATTAAGGAGATTGCTTGAAGTGATTGAAGAGGAGAAGAGGCATATGTGCCTTTAGTTGCAACATGTGCTTGAGGAAAAAGTTGGTGAGAGTTCCACTCTAGACGCAACAAATAATTCCTCCAAGATGAAGCCAATTTGTGGGCATGGTCTGATCCAGGTGGCTTTAGAGACACACACAGGACAAAGAGGACTTAGGAAATCTAAAAAATCAAAGTGTTTGGATTATTCTCGAACTAGGACTAGAGTGTATCGTGGCGGTGCAAATGGTTCCTCAATTCGAGTCCAGATGAAGGAGATAGAGGCAGTCAAAGTTGGGTTGAATTTTTTATGACTGGGTAGGTTTAACGAGGACATAATTTGCACTTTTCTAGTGGATGGAATCCAGCCAACTCCAACCAGATTCTGGACGAAATCATGGCCTCATTGGCTTAAAAATCTAAATTTTAAAAAAGAGCCTATTTATTTAAAATAAAAAAATATATATAAAAGGGAGGTGGTGGGCCACCACTCCCACCACCCACGCCTCTCTATTCACCATAAGTTCAAATTAGGTGAGGCTGGTGGGAGTTCAACCCACGACTGGCGAGAGGGTCAGCCCCGTCCACGTGGTGGCCCCATATAAAACAACACCACCATTAAAGCAAAATATTTATTATGCCAACCACACCCAACCACCATGATAGATAGCAAAGGCAGGTATGGGGGGAGGGCTGCCCAAGGAGGGCCTAGCCCAACCCATATTTACTTAAAAAAAATTAATGTGTAAAAAAGGAGGTAGGGTTTGACTGTTCGACCTCCTCCCTATTAATCGGATCCCTAACCAAACTGCCTTCTTGTTTAATTTTCCACACATTTGCTATTTAAACATAGCTTTTCACTGTGCCCAAGAAGATGGAGGAACTAGGAGTAGGCATGAATTTCAAGATAGGAGGAGGTAGTGCACACAATTCGAGGAAAAATTTTGCAAGAGGGGCGAATTTTCACTTTGTCATATTTTGACAAATTTTATATGGTTTTAGCACTTCTTGATGCCACAAACACAATGGCGTTGTATGTTTCTCTGTAAAAGTTCCACATTTTTCAGCCATTTTTCAATATGCAGGTGGAACCATGACTGCTATAGAAACAGGGAGCAGAACCATGATCCTTGAAATTTTCCCGAGGAGGTAATTTTTCTCCATGTCGGAATATAGTCAAGTTTATAGTCGTTTTTCATAGTTTTCTACAGGGATCACAATGCGAGGTCGGATTCGCCTTTTGAGTTGCATATTTCTAGTCCCCCCATGGAGCCCCAGATTCTCAACTTCTCAAAATTCAGAAATTGGATAGTCGATTTTGCACTATTCGATGCCACAAATCTAATGGTGCATTCAAATTTTTCATTTTCTCATTCTATTCTTTAGCCACTTTTCTAAGTGGAATGCAGGTGTCAGCATTCATGTGCAAGCAACCATTTTCATGCAATTGATGTCGTGAGATCGATGGCACGAACAACTTTAGTAGTTTGACATCCACTTCTTCAGATGGCTCTTGGTTGTGAGGTACATGCAGTGTGTTCATGTACTGATTTTACTATGAATTGTGCTACACAAATCCCTGTTTGATGTTTGATGTGGGATCCTGTTTCCGACTTGTCTCATGATTCCTGCTTGATGTGATGTGGAATCATCTATGTGATGTATTTGTCGTCATGATTAGTCATTTTTTATTTGAGATCCCTTTGTTATCATGTTGATGGGATAATCATGTTGTCGTCATGCTTGTTTGCATTGAGATCCCTTTTATGCCATATTAGCGGGATGCTCATCATGCATGAGTTTGTGTCATACTGATAGGAGTATTTTGACTGAGAGTTCCTGTAGTGGAAATCTCTTGGAACCACTCCTACGTGAGGGAATTTTCCTTGTATGATAATGACATCACCTCTATGTACATCATCACTATTGACAACACTTAATGCAATGATCTACACCATCTTAACATAGGGGCCTGGAGACATAATCCCTCCTTGCCGAACTCCATTATCAACGACTTATGGTTTTATGTTGTTGATGAATGTCTTGCTCCTCTTATTTACAACATGCAGATGTATTCATTTATGTTCTTTTAAAAATGTAATTTAACACATCACAAAATTAAAAGGTATTGGAAGGGTCCTTCATCACACCTAGACCTGGATCAACTGGTTGGTGAGCACCAGTATTGCAACAATAATGCTGCAACTCCTAAGCTACCTACTTTACTCTTATCAACCCCTGTAGTTCGTAACAAACTTGGAAGTGTTGGTGTTGTATGCATAAGTACTAGTTCTCATTGTAGGTTGTCACTCGGTTAGCCGGCGTAAGATCACTAGGAGCTCAAGCCAACTTCTATGGATTCCAGAAGAAGCTCTATATGTGATGAAAGAAAATAAAGATTACTCTACAGATGTTATTCTAACTGGAGAAAGGAGAAAGACTGAAATGTAAATCAAACCTAGTAAGCCCTAATTAAGAAACTAATTCTACTTTTTCAGAAAGCACTATGAAAACCATGAAAGGAATGCCATTACCTACTCAAGGAAGTAAAGAACATCTAACTATGCTATTTCTAGAAGTAAATAAGAAAAAAATGTAATTTTGGATTTTTATGTATTTTTATGTGAATTTGACATGCATGTAATTTATTGTGTGTGAGTGTGGCAGCGAATAGGTGGCGTTGAAGGGTAGTTTCGGGACTCGAGAGGATGTAGGATGGTGTGGATGGGTCCTATGAGGTCTCAAGTGGAATTCTAGAGGATTTTCCTACACTCGGCCTTCAAAAGAAAGGCTACAGGAAAATCTACAGGAAGACATAGGAAATCTATAGGAGGAAAACAAGGAAACTACAAGAGGCCTACAGGGGGAGGCCAATTGTAGTTTTCACTATTTTGAGGGTGTGAGAGTGGGTGAAAAAGGTGTATGGAGGTTGGAATGAGGTGTTAGGGCACCTAAGGTCTAACATGAATCACCAGGAGAGAGAAAAATGATTGGGTTTTCTCAAGGAGAGAGCAAGAAATTCTATGGAAAAATGAAGGAAACTAGGGTAGAATTGAGGTGTGATTTGGGAGACCTATAGGGCATGAATCAGATGGAGGGTGTGGTTGTTGATAAGTTGGCCTACTACTAGAAGATATTTGCTGCATAGAAACTAACAGTCAATCAAGGAAATCAAACAACAAGTGAAATGAATGCATTTAGGAAAAATAGAGTTTTGCATAAAAATGGTATAAACTATGATATATGAAAGGAAATGCTGAGAAATGTTGTAGGAAAGGAAAACATGAAAGAAGAATATTGAAAATTAGGAAGTGAGCATGATGAAGAAGATCTAAAACAAAGCAAAGCTGGACTATTAAAAATCTGCAAACACTAGAAGTTTTATGAAGGAGGAAAATCTGTGTTTCTGGGTCAGCAAGAGAGTCTTTGCCTCAAATCATGGTCCCAAAGGGAAGAAGAGAGGCCAAGGCATTATTTCTAGCCTTTTGAATCTTCTCTTTATCACTACTTAACCTACTACAGAAATCACAAATGGAAGCAAACTACTAAATCATCCAAAGCAACCTATTCTTAACCATAAGAGAAATACATCTAACAACAAACTAATCTACAAACTGAAACAAGGCATACAATTACAAGTAAAGAGGAGCTTGGCTACTTGGATTGGGCTCTAACCCAAGATCTTCAACCCTCTGAGGTAACTCAGAGCTAGCTCAAAAAGGATTCCATCTTTATTTTCAAAACAATAGCAAGATTACATGGAACTGTCATAAAAATAATAAGCTCGAAATTTGAGCAGAGTTTGCATAAGAAAAAATCTTACCCTAGTGAGGCCCTAAGCCTCTCTACTTATACAAATGAAGCTACCAAAATCTTCCTTAAAATCAGGGAGGCTTGACTCCCAAAACTCGATATAAGCATTAGTCAACCTCCACTTGCTCGATTGCCTTCTAGTACATGATTCCGCTGCTTGTACTCCAAGATGAATGAAGGGGAATTTGAAGTGAGGAGTAATAAATGAGGGGGATTCCCTCCTATAAGTCCTCTTCTCTATCCACTTCGAGTTATTGCTACCATTTTTCCACTGGATCCTTGACTTTGACCTCGAAATCCATCAATAATCTGCATTAAATACATGCCAGACCACCTGGCACAATAACTAACTCAACTCACTCTATAAGCATAAATATAATCAGAAAATCATACAATAAGCTAAGAGGATGGTTGATTTGACTAGTTTAGGAGGTAAACTGAGCCCATATAATTACCCATTTATGAGGTTCATCATCACCCCCCCTACTGAAGGTGTTGCTCATCCTCTGAGAAACCTAGTCAATCTCCTCATTTTTTATGGCCATGGTGGCCTCCCTAGCATCCCAGGCTTCTGATGTAGTTTTTTCTTCTTCGCCATAGAATCCTACCTTCCTATTTATGTCCTTCCATTGCTCCTCTTCTTCTTCTTCTCTTCTACCTTCCAACATGCCTAACAGTAGTGGTGGACTCAGTTTGAGGCTAATCCAGTTGACCTTCAGCCTCTGCATGGAGCGCTTGTACATTGGCACTCTTCTCAATGCCTCCTTCAGCCTCATGAGGGAATGATATTCCCTAATCTACAAACTGTGTGGTATGGTGTTCCATCTCCTCATGCATGCATGCACACAATCATCCCCAAGTAGGCCTTGCATATCCTCAAAGTGTACAATGGCTTGTGCCTTATTGGTGAGATATCTAGGGGCAATCTGAGGGTGAATGGAAAGTAGGTTGTGTGTGTTGATGAGTGCCATAGGATCTGGTGGCTCAACTTTTATCATTAATGGCTCATTCTGTTCCTTTATCATCAATATTTTTATTTCTGCTGCCCTCAATTCTTCATGGTTCATCCATGAAGCCATGGCCATTAATTGTAGGTCCCCTAGCTTGGCATTGGGATCCCACACATTCATGTCTGTGAGAGCCATGTTGTGTAAGTAGAATTCTGCCATCTTTGCTTGATCCTTTGAGGTGCTTTGGTCACACAAATCCATGAACTGCTTGTAGTCTTGGAAAGGCATTGTGACTCTTTGTGCCAAAGTCTTTATTTGGAATTGGAACCATTGGTCCTTTAGATAGAGGCCATAGGATTTGGCTGGTGTTCTACATTGCAATGCCTCCATGGCTAAGCTGGCCATGCATGCCAGCTGGGTCTCTTTCTCTTGCAGTTGTCTCCTTAGAAATTCATTTTCAGTTTGAAGGTGGCTTCTTGTAATTGCTTCCTTATCTCTGAGAGCACTAAACTCTTTGCCCATTTCCCTGAGTTTGTTTTCCATATGGCCAACATCCGCAACTCCTTTGGATTTGGCTATCTGCATCCACCTATGTGTTCTCACTCTTTCTTTCTCCAATTCAAAAAATAGTGGAATTGCAAATTTCTGTGGGATTATCCTTCCTCCCTCAAGTAGATTGTAATAGGAGGCAAGACTAGGCTCGGGATCAGGTTCTTGTATTTCTTGTGCTTCCTCCTTCACCTATGGCTATCCTTCTACCCTTTTCTCAAGATTTTGGGTCTCCTGTAGTTTTGACAAGTGTCTCCTGTAGAACTATCTGAGCCTCCTATAGGACTGTTTTTGGGTCCTGTAGTACTATTTTTTCCTTCCATGTGGAAGATCTAGGAGTCCCACTTTCATATGTTATAGCTGTCTTGGAAGGAGATTCTTTCCCCTTGGAAGAGGGTGAATCTTCAATGCTAATTGACATTTTTGAAGAGGGCCGAGGTTTGCCTATTTTAATTCTTGTGCTTTTCCTAGCCCTGAAAGACATGGAGGTCTGTCTTTTCCTTTTTCGCTTTGGCTTGATTGGTGTATTGAGGGCAGTAAGGGCAGCTGCTGCCTCCCTTTCCAAAGTCTCAGGGGACCCTTCTCCTTGTTCTGCCTCCTCTGCCTCTTTTTCTCCTTCTTTTGTCCCTTTTTCTGTCTCTTCCTGCTCTATTTCTTCATCTCTCTCCTCCTCTATTTCAATTCCTTCCTTCTTCCTTTCTTGTTCTACTATGTCACCCCTGGCTCCACCTTCTCCCCCTTGTTGTTATTCCTCCTCACTGCCAATAGGGCTGACAACATAGGTTAAGGCCTTTATATCATCCTCAGCTGTCATGTTTAAAAAAACTTCCCATGCTATAGGGAGTGTAAAGGTATGGAGGGCTTCCTCTACTAGGGTTTTGATTAAGCCATGGTGAGTTAGCTTCTCTGAATTTCCTGCTTGTACCTTGGTGCTAGAGTCAATTAGGGACTGCAAGAGGAAGTAAGGGATACTAAGATTCTGAGGTGTTGGAGTGTCCATGCCATACCTTAATTCTTGGAGGATTCTAAAGTGATAACCATAAAAAATGTTGTACCTCCCCTCACAGGAAATGTATTTGATTATTTGATAGCTAACCTCATCCTAGGGATATGGTATGGTAGCCATTCTAATGCCATTTTTATCTTCAACAGGGGTTTCATTATTTTGGAAAAAGTTCTTCTTGGCAGCCTAGCCAATTGGTTTCTCATCTTTACTCCAAGGAAGCTCAAGAGGAAGGGTAGTGATCCTACTGATAAATTCAAGGGTTATGTCCATGGAAAGACCTATAATGGTGACTATGGCATGATTTTTTGTGTGGGGGACCAGAGAAAAAGCAAACTCTTGGGCAATTTCCTCATCAAACCCTTGCAATTTCTCAAAGAAATGCATCCAGTTTTCCCTTGTGAAGATGTCCGCCACTTGAGGATGTGCATGGAGCCCAGTGGAGTTAGTGGGCTCCTTTCTCATAAAACCTCCTATCATATTGTCTATACTCTTTTGGAAAACTAAATATGGTGTTGAAGAAAAAGAATTTTCAGAAATACAGAGAAACAGAGGAGACTGTGTTTCTTAAAATAAGCAGATTTTTTTTCTCCTCTCCTAAAGACTTATTTCCTCCCCAAATTGGGACCACTTCTTTCATATATTGATATTCAATAGGGGGCATGCATGAACCCTACCTCTTCAGATTGAAAATCGTGCTAAAACTCATGTTTCCCCCCTTCAAAACGACTCACTACCCCTCCTGTTGAAGCATGTTGTGCCTTGTGTAGATTTCCTGTAGGTTTTCCTGTAGAAAACCTGTAGGTGCTCCTGTAGAAAATGCCGAGAGAAAGAATATGGGAGAGATTGATGGAGGATGAAGGTTACGAGGCTGTGGGGCACAAGGAGACTATTGTAGCTAAGTTACAAGGAGAGAATGAAGGAAAAGGCGGTGAGAATGCTCGAGGAGGAGTACTTATTACCCTTTATAGATATTTTTGGTAATGAGTGTTGAGCTAACAAGGTATATGTTGGCAATATTCACACCGTTGATACCCACCTGCTTGGTCATCATGGCCCCTCCTCATAATCATCCCTCATTATTGCATCAGAGTTCACCCTTCCTCCACTACCTGTCCATGGCATCTTGTGTTGGAGTTGACTGTGTGCACGTGTGGATGACATCTCGGATGAGTGGAGTCAACTAGATGAAGGTGGCCAAGTTAACTGGCCACCTTTCCCTCATTCAACCTCAACCATCTTGTGGCTTTTTCATGACTTCTAATTACACAAATGCAAACCGAGGAGTGACTTAATTACTTACCTGTGATCCGAGTGTATTTGTTGTGAGGTGTTGTGGCTTTCTCTGCTACATGCCTTTATTTCCACTTTTGCATGTTGTCTCTACTTGCTGATGTGTGGTTGTGGTCTTGTGTAGTTTCTTCTTTGGCTAGATTTGAGCTTCAGGTACCCTTTCGACCTTCATGTTTGCACTCTCTTGCTGTTGGTGCTAGATTTCTATGGGATGAACTACTACAGGAATCCCTACAGGAGCTCCTGTAGCTGCTTCTCCCCTTGAAACTTCAGCTTCTTCCTATGCTTGGAGCATGAGGATGATGCTAGAGGTGTAGATAAAGATGGAGAGGTAGTAGGTAGGCTTCAGGTGAGGTTGATGGTGCTTTTTCCTTTCATTTTTTTGTTTTTTTTTTTGTTTTTTGTTTTAACTGAAAAACTAATTTTCTGTGTTTTTCTTGGATAGGAAGAAAAATGATGCTTAGGGTGTGATGTAGGTATGGAAATGATGGCAAGGAGGTTTGAAGATTGTAGGAGGGATTATAGGTTCCTCATGAAGCTTCTTTTTCCCTCAAACCACCTTCTGTAGCCACTTCCGGCTCTTTGTAATTCCTACAAGAGCCTCCTGTAGAAAACATAGTTTTTGAAAAAGAGGTACAGTGCGGTGAAAGAAATGCCAAAATGATGGAGGAAGGTGTGGGGAAGATGAGATGGGTGTTGGTATGAATGTCAAGGTCCCCTTGGCACCTTCTTATTCTCCTTGTAGTCCTCCTACAAACCTGCAATACAACAAAAAAAATTATTTGCTTTCTCCTTTTTCTCTTTTTTTTTTTTGAAAACAACTAGGGTGCCTCTGAGAGGTTTTCACCCCAATTGCCTACCCTGGGCACCTCCAAGGGAGGTTTTCACCCAGGGATCTTATTCTTTTTTTCTCTTTTATTTGACATCATTGGGTTGCCTCAGAAGAGGTTTTCAACCCAATGATGGGATTCAAGCACCTCATGGAGGTTTTCACTTGAGTCCTCATTTTTTCTTTTCTTCAGTGAGTGGGTGAAGTGGAAGCTAAGACATGCTCCACTACCATCATTGTTTTATTCAAATCTTCGATGAACTCTCGCTTGGAGAGGGGTTTCTTGTAGACCTTCAATCGATGTCCATTGACAAGCATGGGGATGGCTTCATCATCAATGGTTCTGATCAAAATTGAACCATTGTCATTCCATTTCTCCACAGTGTAGGGTCCCATCCATCTTTTCCTCAACTTGCCTTTGAAATCCTTATATATTGAATCGTAGAGTAGTGCCCATTCTCCCTCTTGGAATTGATTCTCCTTGATATTTTTATCATGCCATATCTTTCTCTGAAGCTGAACTACCTCTGTATGGAGAAGGGCTTGCAATCTATATTTATCCAATCCATTGAGCTGAAGTAATCTCTCCTTCTGTGCATGGCTGAGGTCTAGGTCTAGCTGAGCTACCATCCTTAATGTATTGAACTCAAATTCTATTGACAACAAAGCCTTCTTCCCATAGACCAGTTCATAGGGTGTGAACCCGGTGGTGGTCTTCCATGTAGTGTTGTAGGCCCAAGTGGCCTCAACTAATCTATCCTCCCAGTCTTTTCTGTTGTTGTTCACTACCTTGGTTAGGATCCCTTCCAATGCTTTGTTAGTGAGCTCCACTTTCCCATTGGCTTGTGGATGGTAAGGAGTGGAAGTCCTGTGCTTGATATTATGATGTGTGAGCAGGTCTTCAATCAAGTTGGAAGTGAACTGACTGCCTTGATTTGTGACCAACTCTCTCGGATACCTGAACTTGTAGAATATGTTTCTCTCAAAAACTCGGCTACTTTTTCCTCCGTCACTACTTTGATTGCTTTTGTCTCTGCCCACTTTATCAAGTAGTTGGTGCACACAATGATGTATTCTTTTTGCTTTGAAGGAGGGTTGATAGGCCCCACAAAGTCCATGCCCCACTTCTCAAATGGCCCAAAGGTCACTTGAGGTTGCATGGGCATCTCATCCTTTGGAGCAGGTTTCCCCATCCTCTGACACTGATCACAATGGCTTGTATATCTCCTCACATCCTGAGGAAGAGTGGGCCAGTAGTAGCTTGCTTGCAATATCTTGAAGGCAATTCTTTTTGCTGCAAAATGATCTCCACAACGCCCATCATGATAGGTCAGGAGGATGTCAAAGAATTCCTCCCCCCTGGCACATCTTCTCAAGATCTGATTTGGGCCAAGTTTGAAGAGATGCCCTCCAATCTAGGTGAAAGGGGCACTTTTCCTTACTATCTTACTCTTCTCTTTTGCGGATAGGTGTGGTGGGAATTGTGTTGAAAGCAAGCAGTTTGCTATATCAGCAAACCATGGAGAGAGTACTGATATAACGAATAGTTGTTCTCCTAACATTTGGTCATCCACCATTCCTTCTTCACCTATAGGTAAATCTACTCTAGACAGAAAGTCAACAACAACATTTTCTTTACCAGGCTTATCAATAATGGTCAGATCAAACTACTACAGTAAAAGCAACCATCTAATGATGCAAGCATTTACATCTAGTTTGTTCATTAAATATCTAATTGCAGCATGATCAGTGTGCACAAAGGCTTGATAGCCTGTGATATAATGTCTGAATTTGTTTAAGGAATGCACGATATCTAGGAGTTCCTTCTTGGTCACTGTATAGTTTAACTCTGCTTTTGACAAGTTTTTTCTTATAAAGTATATGGCATAAGGTAACTTTTCATCAATTTGTCCTAAGGCTGCTCCTATTTCTTTGTTCGAGGCATCTGTGTGAATGTGGAAAGGTGGGGCCCAGTTTGGGCCTCTGAGAATTGGGGCAGTCACTAACTTTCTCTTCAAGGTATCTAGGGCTTCTTGACAGTTTTCTGACCATATGAACTCAACATCTTTTCCTAAGAGGCCAAATAAAGGAGAGGCTAACTTTCTGAAATCTTTAATGGATCTCCTGTAATATCTAGCTAAGCCTAGGAAACTTCTAACATCTCTCACCTTTTGAGGAGGTGGGACCCTTTGGATGATGACAATTTTGTTGGGGTCCACTTGTAGTCCTTGTTGAGATATTGCATGACCTAACACGGTCCCTTTAGTCATAAAAAAATCACATTTCTCCAGACTGAGGGATAGGTTGATTTCAATAAAGTTGTATAGAACTTTTCCTAGGTTAAATAAAGCTTTTTGAAAGTCAGAACCATAAGGAGTAAAATCATCCATGTATATTTCTACTGCATCATGAACTAGTTCAGAAAATATACTCAATACCACTCTTTGGAAAGTGGCAAGAGCGTTGCACAAACCAAAAGGAAGGACCCAGTGTGCAAAAGTACCCCAAGGACAAATGAAAGTTGTCTTATCTTATTCTTTTGGGATGATTTGAATCTAATTGTACCTGCTAAACCCATCTAGGAAGGAGAAAAACTTTTTCCCTGCCAGACCATCTAACACTTGATCTATGAAAGGTAAAGGAAAATGGTCTTTTTTAGTGGCTTTGTTCAATTCCCGATAGTGGACACAGATTCTCCACTTACCATTTTTCTTTGGCACTAGCACCAAAGGAGAGACCCATTCACTGTCAGAGATGAGATATATGTGTTGGGTTGTGTTATATTCTTTCCACATAGTTAACAAGGGGTTTGAGGGGTACCCGTAACCCCACTTTATGGGGTCCGGGGCAGCGCCCCGAAAAATTTTGGTTTTGGACCCTA
>APFE030387806.1:1312-20002 GCA_000404065.3 Pinus taeda
AATCACATAGCGTCAATCATCACTTCCGGGGCTTGCACCCGGTAACCAGGACTTCCCGGGAGGTCACCCATCCCAGATCTCCTCTGGCTCAAGCGCGCTTAACTGTGGAGTTTTCCCCACAATCAGGCCCACTTAGCTTGCTACCCCATTTGCAAAACCTTAGCAAGTATTGTGCCTCATGAAACATTCAAGTAGAGATCCCTTCACTCTTTTTGAATTTAAGTATTAGGGGGGTTACGCAGTGCATTATATTAGATATCATTTTAGGATTCAACTGCGTTAAGTAAGTCATTCACGTATGACCATTTCCATGAGAGGTAGTCGTAAGTGACTAATTTCTCATGACTTTTGAATAGTTCACTTAGCATGGTATCAGAGTTGGGCTAAAGAAAAGTCACTAAGATCACCCCCGTGAAGACTCCTATGACAAAGTTCATGATCAAAGCAAAGTGAACAGGATGAAGATGGTAGAGACCTAAAAAAATGCTAGGGTTTGAAGGAAATCCTAAGAAGCCTCTAGAAGCTAGGGTTTGAGAGAAAACCTAAGAATGACCTTGATATGGAAAAGCCCTGGTATGATTCAGAATTGTTCATGATATGATCTGTAAGAACCCATTCAATTATTCAAGTACTTGGAACAAACTCAGAGAAACCCTAGGTGAGGGTACGATGCAAGATCTAGTGGTCATCGATGGTTCAGCTTGGCTGTTGATGAAGGAAATTAAGGATACAGGGGGTGTTCAAGATGGCACATTTGGTCTAAACACAACATTGTCATATGGTTGATGGACCATGATGGATCATGGAGACAAGATCAAGAGGAAGTTGATAGGTTCCTACAATCCTCATGAGAAATAAGTACTTCCAAGACTTTTGTTATTTTCTGCACTTGTTTAGATTTATCATTTTAGACTATTGTTTATTCTTCCTGCATACTTAAATGATTCTTTTACTAACTTTTTGGATGAGGATGTGTTCAAGGAACATAGATCCTTCTCAAGGTTCATCATGATGTAAAGCATTGCAGGAAGATTTAGCTCTCAGAGGGAGTTGGTCCAGGTAGAGTAAACTCCAACGGGAAGTTGGTGTAGGATAATGAAGAAGCCACCCTCCTATCTAGAAAAAAGACAACAGTCATGCCTCGTCATCGTGTACACTTTCATTATGTTTATTTATTTTGCTATTATTGTTCTTGCTCTTGTTTTGGGATTAATAGGTACATCAAAAGGATAGAAGGACCTAGTCCATGATACCGAAATTGAGGAGGATGCAAAAACATCCCTTGATTAGAGTAGGCACTTGGAAGTTGGATAAGAGCTAAGACCTTGAAGGAAGGATTGTAGTCTCCCAATTTGATATATATGACTATGAAGTGGCTTCCTATTCAAAGAGAGTAGATTGTTAGAATGAATGCAATAGTTTGAAGAGATGGTGAGAGCTTTATGTCCTTCACACAAGGACCATTTTAGATGACAAGATGCGACAGTGTCAAATGCTTTTGTGATATCAAGCTCAACAGTGATACGATACTCTCAGAGGGAGAAGATTGTGATAAGATCCTAGCACCTGTTGCCAAATGCACTATTATCAAATGCATGTGAAATTGGCTTCCTTAAGGAAGAAGCAGACTTGAAGCTACATCAAAACTTTGAGGCACACAAGAAGAGTTTCATGATTACAGATTGAAGTCTGTCCCATATGAACTCAAGCAAGTCCCCTAGACTTGGCATGCTTGGATTGATGGACACCTGATACAGACCCCAACTTCTCTTCAAGGTTGAAGGTATGTCCTTAATGTATGGTTTTATATATGCTAATGGTTTATTCCTGAAAAGATCGGATCATCTTAGAAATCAGTAAAGGAAGATGGCCTCAAATCCTAGATGATCAACATCTTGAGATTAAAATGTGTAACAAAGAGATGATGAGGACTTCCTTGTTAAAAAGTATATTGTCGGAGACTTGACATGATGGATTGACTAAAGCAGTTGAGAGAGACTCCTCTTCAGATTCAGATTTGATGGATCCTTTTCTTATAGCGTGATCCTTGAACTAGATAGAGACTAGAGATGTATATTGGGTTGTTGAGACAACTATTAACCATTAGGTTGAAATACACTACCAAACTTGATGGATACATCGATGTTGGTGGACTAGAAATGTTGTTGACAGGAAAAAGCATATCTAAGTGTTGCTATAGCTTGGGGTCTACCATGATTTCCTGGATGAGCCGAAAACAGAAGTCTGTTGATTTAATTATGACTGAGGTAGAGCAAATCGTTGCTAGCATGGCTAATTGCGAGGCAGTGTGATTGAGAAAGCTCCATGGAGAGTATTTGAGAATGTGTTGGACATGACTATGACATACTTTGATAATATGAGTGGGATCTGACTCTTAGAGTATCTCATGTTTTATGACCGATCCAAGCATTTTGAGATTAGATATCATTATATCTGGCATATGGTGCAAAGGGAGCAGTGAGGCTCCAACAATGAATTGTTGTGAACTTAAAGCAATGAGAATTCAACAGATGAGCAGATTGTTCTTACCAAGCCTTTGTCAAAAGAGAAGTTCTTAGTCTTCAGAGAACAACTTGGACTAATGGATGTGACCCTCCTAGGAATGGGTCATGGCTAGTTGAGAACATCGAGATATTCTCTTCCACCCTGTTTGAGATCCTAGGGAGAGGAATTGAGTCGAAGATCTCAGGGGGTTGAGGGAACTCTAGACAATAAGATAGGGTGTGATCCTTACCCCTACGACAAGTGTATCCCTCCTATTGTCACTGCAGGGTGTGTGTGTGATCCTTGTCACTTATGACAAGTGGGTATCTCCCCCGGCCATCAAGTTTGGGACGTGACAAAGTATACCCCAGTATGTATCCTACCCACAAGTTGGGCTTCTTGGGATTACCACCCATCTATGCAATGGGTGAGGAGACTTGAGATAGGGCGTGATCCTTACCATTTATGGTAAATGGTATCTCACTCAAGTGATAGGATGCAAGTGTTCTACCACTGGCTCTTGAGGGTTAAGAAGGGAAGATCAGCGGAAAATAGGATAGGTTGTGATCCTTACCTCTCATGGTAAATCATATCCCACCTATTGTCAGACAATAGGATAGATTGTGATCCTTACCTCTAACTGAAAGTGGTATCCTTCTCATTGTCAATCGGATATATAGGGTGGTAGATTAATCTCCCATATTGTCCGTGGATATAGGGTGGAAGTCGAAGCTCCCCTATGATGATTATTCTTCTTTACGTTGAGACATCATTGCTCAGTGGATGATAAAAGGAAACAAGTTGAGATGAGATGTGATAAAATGGATTTCTTGTTGATGCAACGGAGGTGAAGGTCGTGGAACTTGAATTGGAGACCAGTAGGGTTTGTAGGATCTAATCAATCTCCCCTACCATCGGTTGTGGATTATTCTTCTATGAGACGAGATGAGATGAGATGAGACGAGCTGAGATAATGACATATCTGAGATGAGACTTATGATGCTGATGGAAATTCCTCCCTAGCTGAGAGGGAGTATTGAAATTTGGGTAGCTTCAAGACAAATTTCCCATGAGAAACCCAACTACCCCAAAGGAAAGCCCATTATGCCCTAAAGAGGATTTATATTGGTCAAAAGGAAAAAAATCAATTGGATTAAAAGAGAAATATTATTATTATATCAATTTGGGCAAAGCAATTATTTGTTAATATATTTAAAAGCAAATTTTAACTTTTGTGTTTTCTCCTAGTTACAAGATCGGCCTCATATGTTTTCTCCACTATTGGAGGATTCATTTTTTGCCAAACGAATGTCAATATAATGAGATCAATGTTTGACTTATTCAACTCATGCTCTGTGGCTTACATATCTATTTTTTGTGGCTCAAATTCTTCTCAGAGGCTCACTCTGGCATGTGTTGTATTTCCTAAGGCTCGTATGGCATTTATGTGTATCAGTTCTCTTCTTATATGGCTCGCATGGCATTTATGTGTACCAGTTCTCTTCTTACATGGCTCGTGTGGCATTTCTGTGTATCAGTTCTTATATGGCTCACACTCTTTTAAGGCAAAGCACAATGGCTTGCATTCTATTTATCTGACTCACATATTTGTGGCTCATATTATATTTGTAGCTCAGTCATTAAATCGCTATTCTTTGGAGTTCAAACTGCAACTCACCTTCTATGGATCGTATTTTCACCTATGGTTTGTATAACCAGTGGCAGTGGTATCGCTCCACTTGTGATATTGTATTAGTTGTGACATCACTCTAACTTGTAACTCTTATATTTTGTATTAACTATGGTTTTCTCTTATGTTATGTGGCTCGCACTCTATATTTTATGGTTCATTATATTGGCTCGATATCACTATGCTCAATATAAACGGTGGCTTGATATCTTGGCACACGCATTCTCTGAGGCTCGTTTTCTAAAGTGCCTCGCTTATGCAGTGACTCACTTCTATTAAGATTCACTTCCACTATGGCTCGCTTATTGATTACAGTAGTTTGAATTACTCTTATCTATGGCTCATGTTATGGTTCATATTAATTCTATGTGGGTTCACATTTATATTACATTTTTCTAGTGGCTCACATTTGGTATAAGTTTGCATTCACTATATGGTTCATATAAGTTACTTATCTATCTCTATGGCTCAGTAATCTGCATAACTATCTCAGATGATCGTGAAAACATGATATAGCAGTGACCTTGTTATATGGCAAAGTATAACAGTAACCTTCGAATAACAATGACCTTAGTGCACACACGTTGATACTCACGATGAATGACATGTCAGTGACCTTCATGGATGTATAGCAGTAACCCTATATATATTAGTGACATTGTTGTAATATGACAGTAACCTTGTTGACAGTATGATGATAGCGACCTTGCTCTTATATGATGGCAGTGACTTTGCTCCTATATGATGACAATATGATGACAATGGCCATGTTTTTAGTACATGAAGACAGTAACCCTTGATGGAAATATATTTTTGATGATGACACTTGATAGTGATGGCACCTACTCTTATGACTCTTGACAGAGATGATTCTTGATAACATTTGAGGACATTTGACAGTATTGATTCATGACAATGATGATCTCTGATGGTGATGACACTTATTCCTATGACAAGAATGTTACTTCTTGTGGCAATGATGGCAGCATCTCTATAGAGATTAGATCGTTAAGTTCACAAGCGTAGTTGTGAACTAACTTGGGTTGGCCCTAGGAGGCAAATGTAGTTGTGAACTGACTTAGGTTGGCCCTAAGAGGCAAACGTAGTTGTGAACCGACTTAGGTTGGCCCTAGGAGGCAAACGTAGTTGTGAACTGACTTAGGTTGGCCCTAGGAGCCCCGATGTGATTGATTTATCTCATTCGTACTATAGTTTGTAACTCAGCTAAACATTTGATGAATATCTAATAGAAGAAGAATCTGGTTAGGCTTCCCCCCCTTTTGGGGTTTTGCCCTGATCTCTGACCTAAATCATGGTGTCTCTATTTGTGCATGTTTTTCTTTTGTTGTTATTTATTGTTTTGCTGCATTATTGATGTTATTGTTCTCTCTACATAATTGTTAATAATGATATGATGTAATGGCTGAATGTAAAGTGCAAATGATGAAAAGTTTTGAAAGTGCAATTATGTAAGTAGAGAACAATCAAGTCATAAAAATTAACAAGAACTTAGCCTTATGAGGAAATTCACAAATAATCAAAAGTCATGCCCTATAAGCTCCCATTTAGCTACTAGCTTCATTTCTCTTCAACCCATTATCAAGTTTTTTATTGTTGAGCTTGTTTGGTTGATTTGCTTTGTGCCATTTTTTAGATCTAGTGGTGTTTGTTACGCAGATCCTAATTAAAACAAGCACATTGTTGAGTTCAATGTTGGTACAATGGGCAATCTTCCCAACCCCGGCATGGATGGTCATGGTTCTCTTCTCTATGGTAGATTTGCAAAAAGGGTGGATACAATTCATTCTCTTGATTTCAGATTTGTCTCCTTTGCAAAGACAAATGTTAATTCCCTGAAGGAATGAGGATTGATTGGTAAAATCACCAAATTTTGACCCAATTATAGCTTTGTTTTAGAACGAGGGAGCCTATTAGTACTTTAGACTATAGAAACAATTATTTTTTCTTTTGTTTTGAAAGCAAGGAGCACATGGATCTAATTTACAAATTTGGGCCCTAATCATGGGCTCCACAGAAATGTTTCTAGTTCACTAGACTTTGGATTTTAATCCTTCCAGGGAAATCCCTTATGCACCTATCTGGAATAGATTGTCATATCTTCCCTCATTTTGAAACAACAATGGTATTTTCAAAGCCATCGGTGACAAATTGGGCCGCTACATTTCTAGTTCTAAGGGCAAGGACAAAACTTCTCTTGTGTCAGAATTTGTGTTAAAATGGATTTTGCAAAAGAACTCCTGAGGCAATTTAGTTTGACTTGGGGGGCTAGTCCCACGTTCAAGCTCTAGATTGTGAGCAAGTTCCTTTTAAATGCATTTTTCGCCATGAGTATGGGCACTTTGCAAAACATTGTCCAAAAGCTATAGCACCTTAGTCTCCTTCTATTCCTCCAACTTCTCAAACCAGTTTCAAGGAAGCACAAGAATCATTCATTTAAGAGGCCTCATTCCAGAAAGCATGAATCTAATCAGCATCCTCCCTCCAGTAATAGAGATGAAGCTTAGAAGTCCTCAAATGCAAAATCACAATTGAAGAAGATCAACCAGATCAAGATCAAATGGCTTGGCTTCAGAGAACATTTGTTCTCATGTTGAGGAAGTGCCTAGTTCTAAGGCTATTGAAATAGCTCACCTTCAAATAAAATGGAAGAAGAGGCCAGTTCAAAGGAAGAGAATGAGGTCAATCTCTCATGTTCTTCTACTTCATATTCAAAAGTTTTACAAAGCAATCAACAACCAACCCCTCCATTAACAAGAAATAGAAAGATCAAAGCAAGAAATCTCGAAAATCTAGTGCCCATCATTCTTTAGCCTCCCGTGATTCTAGTGGGGGGGTGAGTTTTGATTAAATATTAGAAATGTTTTATTTGTGTACCACTTGTGCAAACAATTTGTAAGAATCTACTCTTGTTCTCAAGAAGTAATAAGCTCAAGTTTAATAAAGTCTAGTTTTGGATCACCCAACTTCTTGTTTTGTCGAGAGGGAGGGATCGTCTTTTTGGGCCCCCACCCACCTCGCTTTCTAGAATAGTGGAAAAGTTTATCCTTGAAGTATTCATCTCATTGTACTTTAGCTATGTGTCCTAGCTACAGATTTTACCTTAGCACAAATTTATTGTTCTAGTTAAAAAAAATGAGGAGGGAAAGGCCAAGCACGTAATTATACGGGATTTGATTGATGATATATTGTTAATTTTAGGCAAAAATGGTATGTTCTATGCTTTAGAGTAATTTTACTTCAATTTCTTTATTAGACCAGTATCAATAGTTAGATTAGCAATCGCATCAACATGATAGTAAAATGCAGATAGAACATAAACATAAACAGTAGAAGACAAGCCAAGACAAGAGGACACAAGATGTGGCACTAGCCAAGGACAAACCCCAATGTGGGGAAACCCTTGATCAAATCTTCTTTTAGTCTTCAATAGTTCAGCAAAGAGAGATAGTACAATTTACAAATTTGATAATTTATAACAACAGCAAAAGAGCCCTAACCAAAAAAGTCAACGTTGGTCAAAAGGACAGATTTGACACTTGGCAAATCAGTCAACTTCAATCAACTTCGGCATCCAAACATCAAGATAAAACAACCCTCAAAACAATCAAATTCAGCCCAGTCAAAGTCTGGTCAAACAACCCACCTGCGGTTAGCCCTAGCTATAGTCAACATTGGTCAACAGTCAACATTTAACCTTGATTTTTGTGCCTAGAAATGCGGCCTGCCCAAACAAAGATAGCCCTCACAAAAACACAGTCAAAGGAGGTCAATGAATGCTAGTCAACGCTTGGTCAAACTGTCTAGAAATTCGGTCTCCTGAAATTCGACCTCCTGAAATTTCGGCCTCTTGAGAGTTCGGCCTCCTGAAATTTCGCCTCCTGAAAGTTCAAACATGTGGAGAGAGAGAGGCTGAGAAATCTGTACCCAATCAATGAGGAGAGAGAGAAGTGTGAAGATAATGTATCCAAATGAGGCTAAGGCATCATGTATTTATACCAAATGTTGAGGACAAATAGACATGATTGTTGGGCTTCTGAGCCTACATAAGTTTACTGATCGACCTTGACAATTTGTCCATAATCAAAATAAATTCGTAACTTCATTTGTACATGTCGAAATCGGAGGATCTTTAGATCAATCCTACACCTCTCAGAGAGAGAAAACCAAGAAAGATATCAATTGTCATAAATAAGGTGACCCACGTGGAGTTTAGCCCTAGTTGCCAATTTTAACACTCCCTCTCAACTAGGGAGAACTCCATTTGGTAATCCATCTGTTTTAATTTTAGGTATGTTCTATGCTTAGAGCAATTTATTTCAATTTTCACAGTTAGCTCAATATCTTTTCTATATTAGCAATCACATCAGCATTAAAGTAAAATGCAAATAGAACATAAACATAGATCGAAGAAGACAAGCCAAGACAAGAGGACAAAAGATGTGGCGCTAACCAGGGACAAACCCCAATGTGGGGAAACCCTTGATCAATTCTTCTTATATGTTCTTCAATAGTTCAGCGGAGAGAGAGAGAGAGATAGTACAATTACAACTGAAGTCAACACTTTGACTTATCTAAATAAGAGCATAGATCATCTCTAGTAAGATGATACATGTGATCGTTGAACTCAGTTGAAGACATGGTTCTTCAACTGATTCTCCAAGATGACTCCTTCACCTATCATTGTGTTGCACCTTGTCATCATGTTGCACCTCACCGTGTTGCACTTCGTCATCATGCTGCACCTCATCGTGCTGCACCATGTTGCACCCATCATCATTATGTTGGACCTCATGACCATGTTGCGCACATCATACTGTTGCACCTTATGTTGCCAATATTGTCCCATGTGTCATTGTTGCACCATGCCGCCACAGCTGTCCCATGTGCCATAGTTGCACCATGCTAGCCATTGTTGTCCCATGTGGCATACAGCTGTCCCACTGTTAGTGACATTACCATTCCATGTTTGGCATACTGTTGTACCTTGTTGTCACACATGTTGTCCCAATGTTCACACATGTTGTCCCAATGTTTAGCATTGTTGTACCTTGTTGTCACACATGTTGTCCCAATGTTCAGACATGTTGTCCCAATGTTTACACATGTTGCCCCAATGTTTAGCACTGTTGTACCTTGCCATCACACATGCTGTCCCAATGTTCACATGTTGTCCCAATGTTTAGCACTGTTGTACCTTGTTGTCACACATGTTGTCCCAATGTTCACACATGCTATCCCAATGTTTAGCATGTTGTACCTATGATTTCTTGTTGTCCCATTATCCTACAACAACCCAACAATCATGCCTAAAACATACTTTGAACATGGCTACCTTTCTAGGAGGGGAGGAGACCATAAGCTGCAATTTCTGGGAAGTCTAGCCCTCACCAACAACTTTGGCCTTCCTCCTTTTGTTGCGGCCAAACAGTCCCTGAATTCTTCATTGGTCTTGCCTCTCTTGCTGCGGCCCAAAACAAACATCTTCTCATTTCCAACGAGCTGCTCTCCAAGGTATGTGTTGCACTTGATTGAATTGTGTCTAGGGCATCCTTAGGCTTGCAGCTAGGGCTTCCTTAGGTCAACATTAGGGCAGCATGGAGTTTCCTTCCATGGCTTCGTTGGGTTGTCTTCTTTGTTGTGGCTAGGGCAGCCTCCTTTCCTCCAACGTCTTAGGGATACTTCCTCCTAGATTTCTCTCACACTAAAACCCAAGACAAGTGGAGAGAAATCAAGAGAGAAGTGTGTGTGAAATGACTCTCAAGTCATCTCCTTTTATACTAAAACGTTGAGCACATGTGTGGTTTATTTGGTTGTTGGCCGACATTGAAAAATTGTTTTACAACACAAATAAATTTGTAACTCCATGAATACTTATCGGAATCGGATGATCTTTAGATCGATCGTACACCGCTCGATGAGAGGGATCCAAGAAAACTATCAACTGCCATAAATAAGATGGCCCACATGGAGTTTGGCCCTAGTTGCCAATTTTAACATCTGCCAATTTGTACTATCTTTGCCATCAATGCACTGCTCTGCTGAACTATGAAGAAAAAGAAGTGAACGAGATTGTATCGTACTAAGTTGCAGAAAATGTTGCCCAGGGGTCTGTTTCCGACCGGAAATAAAATGGAAACGAGGGAACTCGTACCGTATGGCATGGAAACTCGTTTTCGGTTGTACTGGCCCGTTTCACGCTGGGGAAACGTGGCCAATACGACCAGAAACGAGTTTCCAGGCCATATGGTGGAGTTTCTAGTTACGTTTTCTTTATTTTATTTTTTTATTTTTTTTTGCTTCTAATTTTTTTATTGGGTGACTAAAATATCTTCTGGATGCTTCTAGACGCCTCTCTCAAGTTATAAAAAAAGATGATTTTTTTGAGTGAGGTAGCCTAATGTTCAAGCCTATGGCCCTAGTGTTGATATGCAGTTCATGGTAATGTCAAATTCTTAAAGTAAAATTGACATTCTCCTTTATCTTTCATTTTCATCCTTTTACTTAAATTTTTAACATTACTTAAATTTTTTATTGGGTGACTAAAATATCTTCTGGATGCTTCTAGACGCCTCTCTCAAGTTATAAAAAAGATGTTTTTTTGAGTGGGGTAGCCTAATCTTCAAGCCTATGGCCCTAGTGTTGATATGCAGTTCATGGTAATGTTAAATTCTTAAAGCAAAAGTGACATTCTCCCTTATCTTTCATTTTCATCCTTTTACTTAAATTTTTAACATTACCATGAAATGACTCAGGATGTTTGAGAGTGGTTTCGCCCTCATTGGATTTCATAAGGAGAAAGTAGAATTTTAGATCTCACTCAAAATACAGTAGACTAATCTGTTTTTCAAGATTTCACGATTGGGGGTATTGCAATGTTTCCATTGGATTTTGTCATGTACTAGGGTATGGAACTTGTATTTAATCAAAAGAACAAAGCCCTCTATGCAAGGGAGACTCCCAATAATCAAGAGCACCTAGGGTACTATGGTATGGAATTTGTATTTAATCAAGAGCACTAAGGTCATTCGACTATGTAGGAGGAGACTTCCAATCAAGCACGAGACAAGAAATTAGAAATTTCTCATGGCTGATTTTGGATATTGTTATTTTCATTATGTGATCATTCATGAGTAAATGTGATGTAAATTTAGAGACTTATAGTTTATGCATTGACAATTGACAATTTAATCATAATGTAATAAATTAGAATGTATCATGTATGCTTTATGATTGCACATATTTCTTAAATGTCCTAATATTAGAATGTATCATGTATGCTTTATGATTGCACATATTCCTTAAATGTCATAATATATATATATATATATATATAATACATATATAATATATATATATATAATATATATATATATAATATATATATAATATATATATATAATATATATATATTGTGTTTCCTCATTTCCAAAATTTGGGAGGGGCACATTTGGTACCTGTTCCCGTTTCGGAAACTCGTACTCGTTTGCCCATATCATGCAACTTAGGTATCATACCATTCTCTACTAACCCGAAGTCAGTCCCAAATAAAAAAGAGTGTCTCATACCACTCTTACTGACTCAAAATCAGTTCCAAGCAAAAGAGTGTGTCATACCACTCTTATTGACCCGAAGTCAGTTCCCACTGATCCTAGATCAATATCAATCATCCTAGCATAGGGAGTACGGTAGTACACGATGTGTCCATTGGTAGTACTATGGTCCCTATCCTCATTTCCCTACTCATTGGCCAGATGAGAGGTACTTCCCATGAGTCCCTGATAGCATGGGTAGGATGTCTCACCAGGAGAAGGATGAACCACTCATCCTGCCTACATGTCGCCAAGGGGTATCACAGGGGAATGCTGAACCACTCACCCTGTACACAGAAAACCACTGGGGGAAGGCTGAACCACTCACCCTATGGTTGCTCATCGCTCCAAGAAGTACCCCAAGCCCCCCAGAGCTCCCAGAGCTCAATGTCCATCTCATACAGGACCCTCAACAAAGGGTCTCTCCATGACTCCAAGTCGTTCTCGAAAGGCCAAGAACATGACCTTCTCTAAGGGCTTCATCAGAATATTGGCGACCTGCTCATCAGTCCTAATGTGATGGAGCCTTATTGCTCCTCGTTATACCATATCCCGGATAAAGTGGTACCTAATATCTATATGCTTGGAGCAATCATGAAACACAGGATTCTCTGATAATCGAATCCCACTCTGGTTGTCGCAAAGGATCAAAGTGGTATCCAGCATATGTCTCTGATATTCGGCTTCAGCAGTGCTCAAGGCAACTGATTTCTACTCACTGCTCATCCAAGATATCGAAGTAGAACCCAAATAAAAACAACATCCATAAGTGCTCTTGCCATCCACCACACTGCCAGCCCAATCAGCGTCAGAATAACCATGCAGACTCACATCTCCGGCATTGTATCCCAGTCCATGAGTGATTGTGCCCCAAAGATATCTCAGAAGATTCTTGACACCAATCCAATGTATATGATGAGGCTCAACCATATATTGTCTCAATGTGTTAAATGCAAAACACATGTCCAGACAGGAGTTCACCAAGAACATCAATGCTCCTACGAGTTGACAATACTCAGAAGCATTTCCCAATTCAAGTCCGACAGCACTACCACATAACTTCTTAAAGTTAAGTTCCATCGCAGTAGTCACAGGCTTGCAGTTCACCATCCCAAATCATTCCAATATCTTGACAACATATTTTCCTTGAGAGAGGAAAATTTCACCTAGCTTTTGCCATACCTCCAACCCTAGGAAATAGTGCATCGGTCCTAGGTCCTTTATCTCAAATTCGGAAGCCAACTCCCTCTTACATTTTTGAATGAGAGGGTCTACACTTCCATCAACTCCATCCTTGATTTTATAGAGCCACCTAGAGGTGACAACCAATTTGTCTTGTGGTCTAGGGACCACATCCTAGACATCATTCTTCATAATTGACTCGTATTCTTCATTCATTGCATTCTTCCTTACTTGATGCTTCACGGCTTCCTCGAATGATGAAGGCTCATTTTCAATGATAGTGCTCATGATGGTCAAGTATCCTTGATGCCTGTATGGCTTCTTGCTTTCACGGAAAGTTCCCCTTGGTGCAATATGTCTCTCGGCATCTTCGAGAGTCTCCCTATGCCATGAGGGTCTCCTCTTGGAGGAAGAAGGCTCATGAGGAGGAGGATCTATAGGATCCATAGGTTCATCAACATCAGTCATTATTTTGTCCTCTTTTTCACCCTGATTTCCAGTGTCAGCTTCTTCGTCCTTCCTTAGGATAGGAAGGTTGTTGATCGTCCAGAGGGCCATATCTTCACCGAAGGTGACATCATGACTTATCTCAACTTCCTTTTGACCAGCCACATAAATTCTATATCCCTTATAATTTTCACTATATCCCACAAAGATTCCTTTCTTCCCAGATGCACCCAATTTGCTTCTTTTCTCTTTTGGCACATGAAAATATATGTGAATTCCAAAAATTCTAAAATGATAGACATCGGGTTTCTTACCATTGAACATTTCTTTAGGAGTCTTGGAATCCAATGCTTGGTGAGGGCATCGGTTTTGAACATACACAGCAGTTTTTTCAGCTTGAACCCATAGGAACTTCGGAAGGCCTTGATCATGAAGCATGGCACGAATTGCTTCTACAATAAAGCAATTCTTCCTTTCAGCCATACCATTCTGCTCAGGAGTGTATGCTATTGTAGTCCCCCTCTTAATGCCAGCTTCTTTGCAATAATCTTGGAATTCATTGGATTCATACTCGATCCCATTATCAGTCCTCAATATCTTGATTTTCTTCTCGGATTGGTTTTTGATCAAGCCTTTGAAGTGTAGGAACCAAGTGAACACTTCATCCTTCTTCTTCAAGAAGTAGATCCAAGTCTTGCTAAAATAATCATCTGTAAAGGTGAGATAATACAAGTATCCTTCCAAAGAGTTTACGGGCATCATACCAGATATGTCGGAGTGGATCAATTGAAATATATTTATGGTCTTGGATTAGGTAGGGCTGTATAATGAAGATGGGCAAACCTCCGGTGCCATAGTTCAGATTGTAGAGATGTGTCACAAGACATGACTCCCAACAGACTTCCTCCAACTTGATATAAAGTATCAACCCTAAACCCAAGAGTAAAAGCATCTTTAAAATTTCTTTTTCAAACACGTACCTTTCCATCGATGAATGCCACCTTGAATCCTTTGTCCTCCATGGCTAAAATGGACACCAGGTTCTTCTTGAGAAGAAGTACACATAGTACTTCTTGCAAATGAATAGTTTTACCTTGATTCAATTGAAAGGTAACATTCCCTACTCCCTTCACGGGATAGGTGACACCGTCTCCAAGGATGATCTCCAAGTTTGTCTCCTTTTCTATCAGATTAGAGAGGACTTCCTTTATCCGATGAAGTACCTTGAGGCACCACTATCAATCAACCAATTTCCAAAAGTGTCTGAAGGAGAGGCAGTGGAGAGGGCCGATATAATATAGTACTCTTTTTGCTTATTTTTAACAACATTTGATTCTTCATACCTGGAGTTCTTTGATTTCTTGGAGGGTCGACCATTTCCTTGATGCCCCACATTCCTTTTTCCCTTGCCATTGGACCTGCCATTCCTTTGATCGTTGTTGTTGAAGTTGCCCCTGGAATGATTGTGATCATGATGATGTGATGTGTCCCTTCTATTTGGACACTCCCTTGCATAGTGACCAAACTTATTGCAAACAAAGAACCTGCCCTTCCTTCCTTCCTTAGATCCAGTCTTTCCATGGAAATGACCTTTAGACCTTGCATTATTTCTCCTTTTGGCATGAGCGGAGAATGCAGTGGGGTGGCTTCTATTATAAGGCATTTCTTGCTCCACCATTCTTATTTCTTCTTGAATGCATCTCAACATTACTTCTTCAAACCCTGGAATTCATTCATTGTTGAGTATAGAGGTTCTAAATACATACCACTCAGGTGGGAGTCTATCAAGGGTGGTGAGAGTAAGTTCCCTATCAGGAATGACTTCTCCAATCGAGAGTAGATCATTCTTGATCTCAGTAATCCTCAAGAAAAAGGATTGAATCCCTCGTCCTTCCCTTCTTAATATCCCTCAACTTATTCTTGAGAAATAGAATTTGATTAACATTACTAACCTTGAACATACCGACCAACCTGTCGTAGATCTCCTTGGAGGTCTTCAATTCGGAGATGTTGGCCACCAGATGCTTGTTAATGGAATCTTTGATAATCTTCTTTATTTTGAATTCAGCCCTATTGTACTTGGTCTTTGCCAGTGTTTTAAAAAACAATCGGCTCGAAACCGACTCGGCCGAGTTGGTCCAAGCCAGGCCTCAAAATATCAACCCGGCCCGCTCGGCCGAGTCCGTATTAACCCAGCCGGGTTACATACAGCGGCCCAGGAACATATAAAACAGAGTTTTTTTTTTTAATTAATTGCTCGAGTGCCGCAAGGAAAAGGAGGCCAGAACAGGCAGCAACAGGCCTTTCTCCCTCTGTCCAGCCTAACGCAGTCACTATTTATTCAAAAACTCTAATTTAATTCAAAAGAAAATAAGAATTCTGGGACTGTTTGACATATTTGGTATTTGGATATCTTAATGTTGTAATTTGAAATCTGAAAATTCATCAGTAGCATAATTTTCTCTTCATCCGCATTTCAAATTAATTTGGGCTTGTTTTAGGCATTTGGCATAGAGATAGCTCACTATTGGCATTTTGGAATTAACTAGCTCACTTGGCATCTTAAGTAGTCTCTGTTGTCCTAATTATCATTCATAGTTAGCTTACTGTTGTTCTAAAGTTACTCATTTGTGTCATTTAAAAAATTGAATACATTGCTAGCTTTAAGTGCTCTCATTTGCTCATAAGGTTGTTGGCATTGGATAATAAATATCTTGTTGAATATTTGATACAATAAGCCTTGGTATAACTCTCTTGTCTCATTACTAATACATCATGTTGAAAGGTAACCTTACATGGGCACTTAGGCTCTAAGGGACTTGCTATTTGGGCATTGATTAAAAATCTCAATCGTTGGTAGTTTGTATTGAAGTAGACTAAGAGCATTTACAAATCCCACTGCTTCTTTGGATACTTGGCTTTAGCATCTCATACTGAAACATTGGCGAATTGTATTTTGTTGTTATCTCTAGTTGGCACTTTGTTGCTATTAGCTTATAGTGTTGCTATCTTGAGCATATTGATGAATCATTTATGTTGTTGGGCATATCTTGATATCATATTAGCATTTGTTTTATGGTTAAGATTATCTCTTGAATATTATTGTCGAGTACTTGTTTTCTTAATTAAAAATTTGATCATAATTTAAAGTACTAAATCATTAAGAGAATCTTAGCCTAAAAATCACTCTCCATCCTTGCATCGCATTCTAAGTTAACTTGCATTAATAACTTACCTCCAAGCATAAGCTTGGTTGATACTAGATAGACCTCTAGGGCCGCCCTTTTCATCAGCTTGAGGGGCTTAGTAACTCTTAGGTGGTTAACATTATGGCTCTGACTCTGATGATGATCAAGAGATTGATCCACATGATCTTGGCTCCTCTAGCAGTAGCTACTAGCCAATAGTACTGGTCACAGTTTACTTTTGTTGTAGAGGCCATTTCTAGCCTCCTTGGTTATGTGTTTTTGTTTTGATCTCTATATCATGATTCATGATCATGTATATATTGGACAGTGCACTGGGTGCCATTTTGATATAATGGATATATTCATGAGCCTACTTTGATCATATGTGGTCTTCCATCTATATTCTAATGTTGTGTTTGGAAACATGAATGAAAATCTTTAAAATTATGTCTTTTATTAAAAAAAATATTTAATATATTTTTTAAAACGACCGAATCATTGAAATCGAGTCGGCTGAGTCGATACCGAGTCGAAGTCGACCCTCGACTGAGTCGGTGTTGGAGTTTTAAAACATTGGTCTTCGCAGCAGCCGGTGCATTTGAAGGAGGTTTAGGGATTTTACCCTGCACATAGTCCATCACTTCTTTTTCTTCCAAGGTCAAATCAAGAGACATCTTCCATCCATGATAGTCAGATTTATCATGGAGCTTGTCTTCAGCAGGGAAGTAGGAGGAGGAACCCATTGAGCCTTTTGTCCTTGTCCAACTGTCTTTGGTGATTGCTCTTTCACTCTTGCTTGGGCTTTGTCTTCACCTCAGCTCTAATAGCATGTTAATTTTAGGCAAAAATGGTATGTTCTATGCTTTAGAGCAATTTTACTTCAATTTATTTATTAGCCCAGTATCAATATTCAGATTAGCAATCACATCAACATGATAGTAAAATGCAGATAGAACATAAAAATAAACAGTATAAGACAAGCCAAGACAAGACGACACAAGATGTGGCACCAACGAATGACAAACCCCAATGTGGGGAAACCCTTGATCAAATCTTCTTTTAGTCTTCAATAGTTCAGTAGAGAGAGATAGTACAATTTACAAATCTGATAATTTATAACAGCAGCAAAAGAGCCCTAACCAAAAGTCAACGTTGGTCAACAGGGAAAATTTGACTCTCAGCAAGTCGGTCAACTTCAGTCAACTTCGGCCCCTAAACAGCGATAAAACAACCCTCAAAACAGTGAAATTCAGCCAAGCCAAAGTCTGGTCAAACAACCCACCTGCGATCAGCCCTAGCTGCAGTTAACGTTGGTCAACAATCAATGTTTAGCCTGGATTTTTGTGCCCAGAAATGCGGCTTGCCCAAACAAGGATAGCCCTCACAAAAACGCAATCAAAGGAGGTCAACACATGCTTGTCAACGCTTGGTCTTACTATCCAAAAATTCGGTCTCCTCACTCTTGAAATTTCGCTCTCCTAAAATTTCGAATGTGTGGAGAGAGAGAAGCTCAAAATCCATACCCAATCAATGAGGAGAGAAAGAGAGAAGAGTAAGATGAGTGTATCCAAATGTGGCTAAGGCATCATGTATTTATAGCAAACATTGTGGATGAATAGACATGATTGTTGGGCTTCTGAGCCTACATAAGTTTGTTGGCCTACCTTGACAATTTGTCCATGATCAAAATAAATTCATAACTTCATTTTTACATGTCGGAATCGGATGATGTTTAGATCAATCCTACACCTCTCAAAAAGAGGAATCCAAGAAAAATATCAACTGTCATAAATAAGATGGCCCATGTGGAGTTTGGCCCTAGTTGCCAATTTTAACATATATGATACAACACGTAGCAATTTCACACTTCACAGAGCAAGAAGTTCAGATTGTTTTTCTCTAGTGAATTTCACTACAAGTTTCACCAATAACATAATTCACCAAGTTCTTTAGTTGTTTGTAGAAAATGGTACTAGACCTTTAGGCGCATGCAACCATATGATTTGAGTTAAAGAATTACAAGATAGCTCTAGTATTATTTAGCCATGATATAGAAATGCGAGTAAGA
>APFE030387806.1:20561-32023 GCA_000404065.3 Pinus taeda
CGCTGCTCCCCTGCCCGCAGCCGTCTGCTCCCCGCCGCTGCTCCCGTCTCGTCCCGTGCTGCTCCCCGTCGCTCCTCCCGTCCCGTGCCACTACAACCCACAGCGACTGTAACCCGCAACTGCAGCTCCCTGCCCGCAGCCGTCTACTCCCATCCCGTGCTACTCCCGTCCCATCCCGTGCCACTGCAGCCATTGTCCCGTGCTGCTGCAACCCGCAGCCGTCCCTCCTGGCCTGTCCCGTCCCTTGCTCTCCCGTAACCAATCTCCCATCTCGTTTCACCCACAGCCGCTGCTTCTCCACGGCTCTCCCACAACCCACGTCTCACCCCTAACCCTCCCGTCTTCCTCCAGCAACCGCAAATCCACCATTCTACTACCACCGACCTGTACGGTGGACAACAGAGTGCATTTGTAGACTTTCTCCTTAGCCACCATGTCAGAACAGCAACACATTAAGGACCCTGGGGAAGCTGAAACGCCAGATTTCAATAACAGAGGTCCACTGAAGTACTTACAATAGTGCCACAACAAAGATGAGAACATGTACAGCCCCACTGATATTGAGTTAGACACAGATTTCGCTTTTTGGACATCCCAAATTAAGAAAATCATGAGGAAAATGAAACACCTGGAGGCGGAGAATCGCGGACTGCGAGCCGACATCAGCATTTTATCAGATAAAGTCCAATTGATAGAGGAAGACAATGCATTTATCAAAAAAACATTGCAGGAGTACCGAGAACGAAATGCAGGACAACAATCCGACGAGACCTTACAGGCAGAGATCATAGATCTTAAAAACAAACAGGAGGAAATTAGGTCCCAACAAGTGTCCCTTAAACAGGAGACAGATTTGCACATCAGCACATGGGCACAGGTGGTCAAAGGAAAAGACAAGGCTCCTCCACTCATAGTGGTAGAGGAAGTAGTACAGGCAAAGCTTGTGGAAGAAAGAACCCGAAGAGCAAGAGAACTAAATCTTAAAGTAAGAGGACTCCCTACATCTCCCTCTCCAGCAACGGATCTGGGGAACAGGTTTCTGTGCGACACTCTAGACATACCAAACATAACCTTGGACAAAGCTTGGCTAGGGCAGGACTCTACTCTCTTCCTCAGATTTCGTGACTTCTGGGACAGACTTCAAGTGCTCCGAGCCAAGCGAAAGCTATTCTCCCTTCCAAATAAAGTATTTTTAGATGAAGACCTCACAAGAGCTCAAGTAGCTGAACTAAAACAAGCCAGGGAACAAGTTGCAGTAGCAAGACAAGTAGGGAAATTGGCAGTGATTAGAAATCTTCGAGCAGTTATTCGGGAAACCTTCCCCCCGGGATGGGCACCCTGCTCAGGTAATTCCAAATGATAGGTTCAAACGGACAGGAGGCAGGGCACAGGTCTCTCAGTTCACTGCTGGAATGGTAATGGGTCCTTCTGGTCCACACCAGGCCTACTTTATGAAGCCATTAGCTCAACAGACATCCTCCTGGTTACCAAGACTCACGCGAGCCTAGTCCGGCCCCTCCCCGACATCACAGGATACCAGTGGACGGCAGCTTGTAGACAGGAGACACGGAGCTCAGGGGGTGTCAGGGGTTCAAGAGATGTGCTTGCTTCGTCCGTGATAGCCTCAGGAGTAGAGTATCAGTGGTCGCGACTAATGAGTGTGCCAGATTCATGTGGATTCAGATCAAAGCCAGAACATCATTGTCGAGAGACATTTATATCGCAGTTTGTTACTTCCCACCTATCTCGTCTTCCTACGCTATTCACAATAGCTCAGACGGAGACCCTTTTTTAGACCTGTACTCTGACATCACCAGGTTTTTAGCAGTAGGGGATGTTATTCTCACAGGAGACTTCAACGCCAAACCAAAGATCTCCAAATTCCTATGCATAATAGAACAGAGGATATATTTTGCAGTCAAGGGATTGACCCGATCACGGTCGGCATGCACCGGACATCTGAGGATCACCTAGGACCCACCACAACCTATGGGAAACATCTGCTACAATTGGGAGAATCTCATGGGCTAGTAATTCTGAGCAGTTTTCCATGTTTCCCATCCTCGCACTTCTTTACCTGCAAACCATTTGGAGGTGGGGCAAGTGTGGTTGAATATGCTATTGCAAACCCGAATCTCCTTCCATACATCAAAAAGTTCTCAGTCACCCCCATCCCCCTCGTAGATCACGCCCTCCTCTCATTCTCTCTGCAGTTTGACCTCCAGAATCCACCCCCTACCCTTCCCCGTAGTCCTCCCAGAACCACCTTCCGATTTGAGGAAAGTGACCATGATCTCTTCTCCTCTATGCTTAGGTAGACTGTCCCATCGAAATCCCAGTTCACCTCCCTCAGCTCCACCAAGGACAAATACCAGTGCCTCTCATATATAATCTTGAAGGTTGCGCTCCAATCCTTCCCCTTCTCTACCCATTCCGTCACCACCACCCGCAAATCGAGAAATTGCCCTATGAACAACTGGTATGGCCAGGATTGTAAGTCTATGCACTAGGACCTCCGACACGCCTTTCGAAACTCTTCACCTACATACCCTGACCTCTGCTCATAGGAGATAGGGTCTTTCTACTCTCCTCCTTCGCTCCCCTAAAGATTTCTGGGGAACCATCCTCTCCTGGCGCTCTCTTAGCCCAATCGACCTTGATCTTGCGTCTATGTTCTCCCATACCTCCCAACTATATGACATCCCTGGGCAGCCCCTGATTCGGGTCACTTCCCCCCCCACCTCCTGCCACCTCTTCTCCGACAAAGATATCAGGGAGGCAATATGGACAATGAATAGCAGCAAGGCAGTAGACGAAGAAGGCTTCTAGGCAGAATTCTTCAAGCACGGATTTCACCCTCTAGTAGGATATCTGGTGGACCTTTTCAACCAGGTGGTTTGAGATGGATTTCCGGATAGCTGGTCACACCACATTATCTACCCAATCCACAAGTCAAGGCCTACTTCTGATCCCAACAATTACAGAACAATCATGGTTGGGCACACATTCTCCAAGTTATATGCCACAATACTACACAGGAAGCTCTCCCACTTTCTTGAGCAGAGACAACTCAGGGCCAAGGGCCAAGCAGGTTTCCATCTAGGCTACCAGACGATCGACCACATCTTCACTCTTCGAGCAGTGATCGAGGAGGCCAGGCATCGATCCTCTAAAGTGTACTACTGCTTCCTAGATTTCCGGAAGGCCTTTGACTCAGTTCTAAGGGAAGATATTTTCCAGAGGCTAAGGGACATTGATATTTCCTTGACTCTCCTAAATGCTATTATGCGTCTCTATGAGGCAGTCCTTGGTCGTCTCCATATAGTAGGAGGATTGTCGAATTTCATCCGAAGCACCATTGGAGTCAAGCAAGGATGCCCCCTTTCATCTACTTTATTCGGGATATATATCGATGAGCTTGAGTCCTTCCTCCGAGAGCATATCAAGGATATAGATGGATGCCTTCTCCACCAGATCCTAATTTTTATCCTCCTCTTTGCTGATGATATTGCTGTCATTGCCTCCTCCCAAGAAGGCCTCCAGAGACAGCTAGATGCACTCGCTGGTTTTATGACCGGAGGCATCTAACTGTAAACTTGGGTAAGACCAAAGTGATTATCTTCAATGGAGTCAAGAAATCCTCAGATTTCTACTTCCTATTTAAAGGGGAAGAGATCGAGATTGTCAGCACCTATACATATCTCGGAGTTCAGTTTTCAGGGCCTCGCTTCAGCGTGTGGCCAGCCCTTCAACCTCGGATCAACAAAGGGTACGACTCTCTAGCCCTTCTGGAGAGACAGTGTTTCTGACACCACTTCCAGGACATCTCGTCCAAAATGAGCATCATGGACACCTTGATTCGCCCCACAGTGCTTTACGACTCAGAGATTTGGGGTCCCTCTCTTCTAGATCCAGATTGGGCTTCAATGGAGTGTGTCCAGACCCTCCTTTTTCGTCGTTTCATCAGATGCAAGCAGACAGTTCCCCAACACATCATTCTAGCTGAGTTCAGGGCTCGGCCTTTCCATCTAGAGGTAATTTTCAGGTTAGTGTCCCTCCTGCACAGACTCCGAGGTTTGGCAGACGCGAGGAAGGGTCGTGACAGATACCCGTATTTAGCATATTGCTCCTCCGAGCACACCGCCCGCATGCAGACAGGCCGATCCAAATGTTGGTACACTGGGGTGATAGATATTCTAAAGGCCTCAGGAATTCATATTGACCACCTCCCTCCTTTTCAGTACTCTCTGAATGCTCCTGACCATCTTCTTCCCAATCAGCAAGAGCTGAATAAAATTATAGACGATACATTCAGACTACATGGATCAATCCTCCCAATGGGCTGCGCCCAAAAATGGCCTTCTACGTGGAGCACTACCTGGAGATCAGGGATGGGCTCATCATCAGACCTTAGTACACGCTCCAGCATTGGATGCATGCCCTTAGAACCCCCCTCGGGTAGTTCAGAGTCGGTTCTCACAGACTCCCGGTGGAAACAAATCACCACATCGATAGGGCAGACAGGATCTGCCAACTCTGTCATTTACAGGAGATAGAAATAGAAACACATTTCATCTTCGGATGCCCTGCATACTACGAGATCCGAGGCTGTTTCCATTGTCTCTTCAGGTCTTCTCAGACCTTGTCCAGCTTCCTCAAATATGTTGATCCGAGATGCCTAGCACTTTACCTCCAGGAGGCTTTCAGATTTCGGGCCCGTTTTCTCCAGCCTCCCACCAGACCAGACACTATGCAGAAGATCACAAAATTCTTTAGGGCGCTACTCTCAACACGAGGCACCAAAAGAAACATGGATCATCCCACTGATACTGAAAATAGATCAGTGCGGTCCCGAAGGGGCCGACCCACCAAAATGCAACAGCGGCCCAGGATTAGTTCCATCCCAGGGAGGCGCCTTAGAACTTCCAAACGGCATCATCGACAGCCCAGCGTATCTACAAGACAACAGACTTTGACAAGCTTCCCTCAGTTTTCTTCTCTCGACCTCGGATGTTAGGAGTAGGGGATAGTCAGGGGATCCCCACCCCCTCTCTTCTTCCTCTTCTTCTTCTCTTTCATCTTTGCTTCATCACAGTGTTCTGCGCTCCTTGCTTCTTCATTTACATTTTAGATGTATTCCCCGCTTTTAAAGAAATGTTAAAGGGGACCGTTTGGTCCACCGACTTGCATAATGTAATCATTGTAACCAACAGTCTCGTTGACCTATTATGGTAATTTGTTGTACATTAATAAAATTATATTAACGTATCTTACCTTCAAATAAAAAAGAAGAAGAGGCAAGTTCAGAGGAGGAGAATGAGATCAATCTCTCTTGTTCTTCTCCTTGATATTCGGAAGTTTTAGAAAGCACTCAACGATCGTACCCTTCATTAACAAGAAATAGAAAGAATGAAGCAAGAAATCTCCAAAATATAGTGCCCACCATTCTTTAGCCTCACACGATTCTAATGGGGTGTCAATTTTGATTAAATATTAGAAATGTTTTATTTTTGTACCATTTTGTGCAAGCAATTTGTAAGAAACTACTCTTGTTCTCAAAAAGCAATAGGCTCAAGTCTTAGAAGGTCTAGTTTTGGATCTCTTCCTTTTCTTCTTTTGTCATGAGGATGGTTTTTTGCCTCCCTCTTTCTAGAGTCATGGAAAAGTTTTTCCTTGTACCATTCATGTCGATGTACTTCAACTGCATGTTTCAGTCGCAAATTTTTGTTCAATACAAATTTCTTGTTCTAGTTTAAAAAGGTGACGAGGGAAAGGCCAAGCACATCATTATATGGGATTTGATTGACGATATATGGAACAACATGTAGCATTTTACAGTTCACAGAGCAAGAAGTTCACATTGTTTTACTCTAGTGAATTTCACTACAAGTTTCACCACTAACATTATTGGCCAAGTTCTTTAGTGTGTGTAGAAAATGGTGCTAGACCTATAGGTGCATGCAGCAATATAGTCTGAGTTAAAGAATTACAAGAGAGCTCTAGAATTATTTGGCTATGATATAGAAATGTGGGTAAGAACATTTTTGTGGCTAGATAAGCAATTTCACTTCAACTTTCAAATTGTATGATTGATTGTTCAACTTTAAAGTTCACATTTAGACTTTATTAATAAGAGTATATTGTTTGGAAATTTAATTTACTTGTTCTCTCTTTTCCTATTTTTTAAGATGTGTGGTGGGATAACTATGGTGGACAAACATCAAATCTTCAAAAAATTGTAATCAGTGTACTAAGTCAATTTTCTAGTGCTTTGGATTGCCAACACAATTGGAGTTTCTTTGAAAAAACACTCACAAAAGCATAATAAGATGGAGCATCAACACCTCAATGATATGATGCATGCTTACGACATCCTTTGATTATGGGTGGGGTAGTTGAAGAACCCACTTGATGTACAAGCCATTTACTTGGACGTGATTCATCCCACTTCTAACTCAATGTTGAGGAGGGTGAGAGACCTATTATGGAGGATTCATTTCCCTAGTTAGATAGGGAGGATGATCGAGCAAAAGACCAACTAGAGCAAGATTGGCCAACTCTCAACCAACCAATGCACAACCAACAAAATCAAGTGTAGGAACCACCAATTTGTAGCTCCATTGGACATGCAATTCCAAGACTCTCCACCAATAGGCCCTAGAAAAGAGGAAAAGGTCATTAACGCATCCATATTATAGTTTAATTTTTAATTTTATTTTAAACTCTTGAATTTTAACTCAACCCTGTCAACTACTAATGGTTAATATATGATGTATGTGATTGGACAACCTATATATGATAACTGAATACCTTCTTTTAATATTTAGGTCATAATGTAACTATCTGATGATTTAAGGTCATGTTTTCATTTAGTTGAAAAATATTACTTTATGAATCTTTTATTGGTCGACAATTTTTTGTTGAATTTTCCCAATTTTCATTTTTCAAACCCCTGCCAAAGTTGATTATGAGTGAGATTTCTATAACAATACTCAAAATCTTTAGGCACAAGTTGCAATCCATTGACTCCTAAATCCATTTCAAGAAAAAAAATTCACCACACAAGCCTATCAGCGTTCAAGTGACTCCAAAAATCTTTACACCATGTTTAGGGGTGCTTAATGAGATTTGGGATGCATGGTGTATGTTTAGCCCTTGGTTGGTTCAAGGTGGATTTGCACATTGGATATTGCTTAATTAGTGATTGATCAACCTTAGTTATAGGTGATTGTCTGACATTCTTCCTTATGGATTTGGAGTTCGCTTAATAGCTTAAGTCACATCCTTCATTAAGGCCACATGATGATGTTTCTCACTTGGAGAAAGTTGTCCTTAAATGAAGGAGCAAATTACATCTTTGAGGATGGCATCAAGCGCTAGACAGCATGAGGTAGCTTGAATTCCTATATGGAAGCTTGAAGTTGGCTTGGGGAAACTTGGTTGTGATGATGTTCATGCAAGGAGAGTGGACCTAGCGGAGTGCGATACGCCTTTGTTTGTGGCATAAGGGACATACCTCCAAGCAACAATTAGATTGTGCTAAAGTTTACGGAGGTGCACATACTCTATCCCCCCTCTAGATTTGAACATGTGAACTCTTAGGATGAAAAACATGTTTTTAACCATTAGACCTACTCAATATATAGAACTATATATATATATATATAGACATGCACACACACACACATATATACATGTGTATATATAGAACTATATGTATATATATATATACACACACACACACATACACATATATATGCATGTGTGTGTGTGTGTGTGTGTATAATCCCATTTTATATATAGCACATTATATTGAAACTGAAAAGAAAGCATTACGAATAAACAAGCAAGAACATTTAAATGACAAGCAATGTTCCACCATTTATTATATTGGGATCCTAATCAGTATAATCACCCTTTGCATCTATCTCAATCCTTGAAGCACATTAGTCAACAACATGCAGTTTTGATGAAACTACTTAATCCAAGCTTTAAAATATGGTAGAAAAAGTTTAACATACCTAATCAATGACTTTGGCTTGAGTGAAGAGTGCACTTTTGCTAAGGCCACAACAGGAGTCAAAAGATCAATATCACCAACATCAAGGTACATTAGGTCTTGGTGCTCTTAAATAAATGTCAATCCCATACCCTTATACATGATGGAATCTAATGAAAATGTTGCAATCCTACCAATCCTAAAATCTTGAAAGCTATTAAGTCTATTGAATTTTCAATGAGATATGAAATTCTACTTTCTCCATATGAAGTCTGATGAGGTTTAAACCACTCTCAACTTTAAAGAGTTTAACATTACCATTAATTGGGAACATTTTTGGTGCAAATTGAGAGTGAAACCATCTTTTAAAGAAAATTTGCTAGTCTTAGATGCTTCTAAATGTCTCATCAATTCATAATTAACCTTTAATGAAGCATTAAAACAAAAAATGTGGATCCCAACAATCAAAGTGTGGTAAAGTCATGACAATCTTTTTTTGGATACCTATTTCAATATGCACGAAACACACTTCCACACATGAAATGCATTTGCTATGGATTGAAAAATGTTTCAAACACACTTTAGTCATGTTTCAACGTTTCAATACAAAAACCTGACTAGTACGAGAGGGTGTGTTTCCTACAACTTAGCTTAGAGATGTGACTAAGATGAGCACACTACTCATTCTCTCTCTATTATATCTTCATTTATATCTGCTCTCTCTCTCGTGGAGTCGCTAGGGTTTATTGATCATCTCAAAACATCTTGAAGTCTATAATTAGGGTTTCATCCCTTGGAGTATTGAAATTAGAGTTTTGAGATTAAACCCTAGCAGTATATTTGGTGAAGAAGAAGAGGAGGAAAACATGTCTTGCCTTGGAGGATTTGTTTGAGTGCTTAATGGATGTTGGAGCTCCTTGGTTGAGCTAAAGTTTTTTTTGTCTTCCCCAGCTAGGGTTTTAGAGAGCAATAAACCTATGGTATGTACCTATAGAACTACTTTTTAATGAAGTTCTCAGTTATTCAATAGTTGTGTAAATCGCAAATTTGATTTTCTACCATCTATGTTCTTTATGGTTTGTAATTTCAAGCTATATAGACTTCCCGATTTGATGTAAGGGCAATTACCTTAAGTGATTAAACATCAATGTTATCCGACCTGAATCATTCACTGAACCAGCAAAGCCCAAAAATGTGAACTAGACCAAAACCTAAAAAATTCGAACCAAAAAACCAATAGACCATAAAATTCATAAATATACAAATTTTGAAAAAAATACATATTCATATGAATCCAGACTGTTATAAACAACTATGCAAACTCTCATATATATAGCTAGTAAGGGTGCATATAACCAAAATAGCACAAAGTGAAATCCATCTCTAAACCAAAAATACATCCACAAACGGGGTCTAGATGGCCTCTAGAGTCCAAAAAAAAAATCATTCTACAACAAATACCTACATATCATCAAAATAATTGCCTTTATTGGGATCCTCATTATCGCTATCATCCTCTAAGCATTAAAATAAGATAAAAGAATCTTAACATGTCAAATCGAGATTTTGCTTGAGTGATGGGTACATTTTTACTAGGATCGTGACAAAGGAGTTCAACAATCAATGCCACCAAAATCGAGGTACATAGAGAGTTTGGTGCTCTTGATTAAATGTCGGTTCCATACCCTCATACATGACAAACTCCAATGGAAACGTTGTAATCTCCCCAATCATGATATCCTAAAAACTATTAAGTTTGTTGGATTTTGAGTGGATCCTAAAATTCTACTTTCTCCATACAAAATATAATGAGGTTGGAACTACTCTCAAACATTCTGAAATAATTAACGTTAATGTTAAAAATTTAAGTAGAAGTGATAGATTTAACATTACCATTAATTGCATTGCATTAGTAAGGCCCTAAAGGTCGAATATGTTGAAATATAACATATCTATGGTTGACATTTCTCATTGCATACTCGAAGAAGAAATCAATTTTTGGTCACTTTCAAGTGAACTCCATTAAGCCCTTCAAGTCAACTCCTTTAAGATCATCATGTTGACCCCATTAGGACTAACTAGCCCTCACATGACACCTACAAGTTCATTGGCATTCATTTCAATCATCATCCATCACAACAATTCAGTCTACAATTACAAAGATATCCACAAGTGCGAAGAGGATAAAGAGGGTTCTTTTGACTGCAGTTTGGATCTCCTTCAAAGGCTCGTTGACTACAATGACTTGGGTCTGGTTGGGATCATCTATACTTCTATTTTGTTGACTCTTTTCTGGCCAAAGATTGCAGAGAAACTCGTTCCTTTTAAGGTGACATAATTCTGAAGTTGATCTAGTGTTTTGGACAGCTTGTTAGCAACTTTTGTGGTTATTTCAATGGGACTTCGAACTCGTATCACAATGACTTCAGGCATATTTTTTGACCTCCTTGCGCAAACATTACTCATTAACAGAAGTGGAACTTCTCTCCTTCTATGAGCAAACTTTGATTGGGTATTTCATTGTTGACTATTTTGGATTCGTTGGAACATTTTGGTGTACTATTGAAGGATTGAATCTCTCTCTCATAAGGAAAGAATTTTTGGGTTTTGCCTTGTGGTTTTTCCCTAGCCATGAGCCTAATCTTGGTGTCCTTTGGCTCTTGCTTATTGTCTTTTGTTCATTGTGTACTATGATCTCTATTTACTCCTCTTGTTGAAGAATTAATGGCTGAAGATTTTCATGTATAGTTACTTGTTGAATAAAGTATAAAGAAGAAACAATTTATAACAACAGTCGTTATCAACTATGAAAAACTACTCTAACCATTGCAACACTAGAATTTCAACAAAATATTAGGTTGCCCCACTTATAAATTATTGTTTTCTTTTAAAAAAATTGTGTTCCAAGGGTCCTTAATCACATCGTACAAAACTAGCCAGCTCATTGGAAAAAGGTCGAATAGGTACTGAACTGGTCTTTTCCAGCCCCTCGCAATAGTTTAGGCCAATTTTTGCTCGAAAACAATCAGACCATGTAAATTTTTGAAGATGTTCTATGCTAAGAGAAATTTCACTTTTCTCACAGCAATCATACAAGTAGTTAAGCAAAATGCAGATAGAACATATAAGCAGATCTTACAGAAGACAAATCAGAAACAGGAAAAATGTGTGTGTTCGTTTCGGCGGTCAACAGGATGCTTCAACCAGCAAAGTCTCCTTTGGTCAGCCAGCCCAGCATGTGTCACAACAACCCTCCAACCAGTAGATGAGTCAACCCAAGTTAGTTCTACAAAAGTCAACGCTGTCCTGAAAAGTCAACGCAGGGGCAGCAAGCTAAAAGTCAACGCAGCAGCAAAACGGTCAACCCTTTGACCTCGATTTTGTGCCAGGTAGTACGGCCTTCAAAAATCGAACCTTCCACAAGTTTTCAGCTTGATTGGACCAAGCGTTGACCAAGGTCAAC
>APFE030387806.1:35798-75898 GCA_000404065.3 Pinus taeda
AAGGGGCATTCTCTAGCATAGTGTCTAGTCCTATGGCAGGGGAAACATTTACCCTTCTTCTCTTGAGTCTTAGTCCTTCCTTTGTCCTTAGAGCCACCAGAGTTCTTCTTTTGGGAATGAGCAACATAGGCATCATTTCTTTCATTATCAAATTCCTTCATCCTGTTTCTTCTTGCATACATCTAGACAGAAGCTCATCAAAGTTAGGAATGGTATTATTGTTGAGAATGGTAGTTGTGAATACTTTCCATTCATATGGAAGTCCTGCAAGTGCGGTGAGAACCATCTCACGATCAGCTATTGTCTCCCCAATAGCTAGCAGATTGTTCCTGGTTTCGGTCAACTTCATAAAGAAAGTTTGAATAGACTCGTCTCGGCCCTTCTTCATATTCTTCAACTTGTTCTTGAGGAATAGCACTTGTTTCACATTGTTTACTTGGAACATAAGTATCAGTTTGTCATACATCTCCTTGGATGTGCCTAGTTCAGATATGTAGGCAACCAGACTCTTATTTATGGATTCCCTGATCAGAAGCTTTGCTCTGATTTCTCCCTTCTTATACTTGGTTCTAACAGCAGCAGAGGCATTTGATGGAGGTTCTTGAATCTTCCCTGTCACATGATCTAGGAGATCATGATCTTCCAATTTGAGATCTAATAACATCTTCGAGGCATGGAAGTCATCACTTCCAGTCAGCTTGGCATTCTCCCTGAATTCAAGCTTAGTGGAATCCATTTCCTTTGATGATGATTGCTATAGATAGAGTTTGTCTTCACCTCAGCTCTGATACCATGTAAATTTTTGAAGATGTTCTATGCTAAGAGCAATTTCATTTTTCTCACAGCAATCATACAAGTAGTTAAGCAAAATGCAGATAGAACATATAAGCAGATCTTACAGAAGACAAATCAGAAACAGGAAAAATGTGTGTGTTCGTTTCGGCGGTCAACAGGATGCTTCAACCAGCAAAGTCTCCTTTGGTCAGCCAACCCAGCATGTGTCACAACAACCCTCCAACCAGTAGATGAGTCAACCCAAGTCAATTCTACAAAAGTCAACGCTGTCCTGAAAAGTCAACGCAGGGGCAGCAAGCTAAAAGTCAACGCAACAGCAAAACGGTCAACCCTTTGACCTCAATTTTTGTGCCAGGTAGTACGGCCTTCAAAAATCGAACCTTCCACAAGTTTTCAGCTTGATTGGACCAAGCGTTGACCAAAGTCAACGCTGGTCAAACTTCTGCGAAACCCTAGCAGCAGAAAATCGTACTACAGCTCAGCCGTACGGTCTGTCCTCTTCGTCCTTCCCACGTGTGGCTGAAATTCGTCCTCCAGGTAGCTCGTACTCTTTAGGATGAGAGAGGAAGATGTGAGTTGTGTTGTGATGAAATTCTCTCCAACTTTTCCTGTATTTATATACATCAATGAGGGTGTGTGACACATCTGTTGGGCATGTGAGCCTACATTACAAAACTGGCTGACCTTGCACATATAATTTATTAAGAATAATAAATTCAAAATATAAGTTTTGCTCATCGGATTAAGACTATTTTTATATGGATTTTACACCTCTCAGAAAGAGGAATCCAACAAAAATATTAGCCTCTTAATTTGAGCATCAGAACATGGAGTTTGGACCTAGTTGTCCAAATTTAACAGACCAGCTAATTCAGTCAAGCCTAAATCGAAGAAGATAAGCGTTATTTTAATGCTTGAAATAAGAGTTTTCAGTTTTGGTTTATGTATGATAAAAATTTCCTAGAGGGCTTAAACTTATCAAGAACACTTCAGTATATTTTTCTTTTGGATTGCCTAGAAAATTGGGGCATTAAGAATTGAAATATTGTCCACTGCCACTGCTATTTTATTTTGTATTTCATAACAACCTTGAGGGAAAGAAATAACTGTGCAACTTCAATCGAGTTTGGGAAATGAGAATGCAAGCTTCTAATGAGAGGAATTAAGCATTCAAGATAGGGTCCATGATGAAATTGTCCCAGTAAATTGAATCCACCAAAAATACATTTTCTATATTGACTCTCAAGATGTGTCTTGGGGATATGAGAGATTTTGTTCACTTCAAAGTCAAACATTGCGGATTTATGTGAACCAATTGAAAAAGATTAGCGGACTAGTGCAGAGCCTTTTGTTGATTTATTTTCTTGGATTTTAGAACAGATTTAAGTTTACATTTTTGTGAGACTGGGTTATATATTTTCTTTTAGATGAATGTTACCAGTGCAAATAGTCCAAAAAAACACAACTCATTTAACAACTTGGAACCTCAAGGTTGAGAAGTTGAGTTTCTATTTTGGTGTTTGATATCATGAATGTTTTCTTTAATATAAATGCATAATGTTGTCCACATGTTCCCAAATACCATAAATCACCCATATTCTTAAAGGATTAGAACTGGTATTCTCTAGTTGTTGTTTTCAAATATTTCTGCTCTTATTGTCTTTCTTCTTTTAGAAATTCCCTAAGCCAAAACAAATGCAGCTTAGTGCTGATTTTTTGGTAGCTTGGGAGGTACTCCAAGCCCCAGAGTTCAGGGTTTAGGCATTGGAGCACCACAAAAGTGCTTTGTGGGCTTGGAAACCAAGGTGTGGCTTTTGCACCCAAGCTTGTGGGTGTGAAACCATGAGGAGATTTTGACATGTGATTATTTGAGATGATAGAGGACCTCGAAAGGAGGAAGAGGCAACAAAAATCACTCAAATCCGTGGTGTCTATGATGAGATATTCATTTTTCTTTGTAGCTGGTGGGTTTTGTGGATGACAAGTCATGTATGCTTGTGTTGTATGACAGTTGAACAAGCCCTCCATGATGGTTTAATGAAGCCCTTATATTAGATATAAATATAAGGTGATTGTGAGGTCATTTCCTCACATCCAAGTGCATCACTTCATAGATAATACATCTCTTACGCAATCGAGCTAGAGAAGAAGGCTAGACGTGAAAGATGAGGTCTATTTTGTGTCTCTTGAGGTATCTTTCAAGGTTGAGAAGCTACAGGTAGGCAGTTGCAGTCCTTGAGGGAGTTTTGCATGGTGTCTTAGCCTCGTTTTGCATGGGAACTCTCTTCTACAAGTGGGTTGCAGCTCTGGAAGGCTAATTCAAGTAGGCCACAGACCTAGAACAACTTGGACAAGGGGCCGAAAGGTTGAGGAACAGTCCAAGTATGTCATAGGCCTTGTCTTTTGGGAGCAAGTGGGTTGTGAGGCAGGTTTGAGGGCTGGAATTAGCCCAAATCAACTAAGGGGAGTGCAAAGAACTATTTGAAAGGAGGTCGCAGCCTTTGGAGGAGGTAAGGAGGTAGAAAAGAGAGTTGTAGCAGCTTGCCAACAACGCTAACTAGGTGAACCAGACCTACAATTGTACTACACTAACCCTTGAGGAGTAAAGAGGTATATTATTGATGTATTTATGTTGAATTGATGCTAGGGATGAGGTCCTAGATTGGACATTGGTATTGGGCATTTGAGGTATGTTGGAGAGTAGCGTGAAAGTGCCCAAGTCTGAATCCTAAGTGCAGCACCTTGATGGACAAAGGTGGTTGCTAGGAGTGGCAGTTTGGAGGAGCTCAAGGTTTGGCTAACCAAGAGCAAATTGGATAACACGTGTTCATTGTTGGAGAAGCGACATTCGATGATGATACGTGGTAGCCCTCCTACCCTATGTTAGTCTTCATTGAAACAACGCAAAAAGACTATAATGGGAAGAAAAGTCACAAAAGAGTTGAGGAGAAACTGTGGGTAGAAGTCTCAAAGTGTTATTGCCTTGAAGGACAAAGGCGCAGCTAGTGAGCATAAAGACCCTATGCGTTGGTTGTAGATGGACTTATGATCAGCTAGAGAGCAGATTGGATAGCTAAGGTTCAATGGCCTAAAGGACTTGCATTAATAGAGGCAAGTGTTGCAGAACATAAGCAAAGGACCCGCAGTGTACAAGATACAACAAGTTGTGATTGTGCATTACATCAGCTAGATCGTCAGTGTATTTTGTATCTTGTATTCTTGTACTAGTGGATGAGGGCCATTATCCCTGGTACAGGAGCCCTAGGCTGTTGTATTATCAAATTGATTAAAATATAACAAGGTTGGATTATTGTAAAATTGTGTAAAAAGTTGTGTATACTTTGTGCACTAGTATATTTAATGTTGTATAATATTTCGTTGTGCAAAGTAGACTTGATGTGATACTTGGTTTGGTATCGTCGGTGATTTAAGATTCTATCCTAGACACCAATATCATGGAAAAACAACATTTAGGACGTAATTGTTCAGATGTCAGTGTTGTCATTAATGGCCATATGGATCGAATATATCATAAGCATTGAATATATATATATATATACACACAGACAGAATCCCAAGAAGCGTTGTATCCAAAGAGAAAGAGGAGCAATACCAAAGAGAAGAGCGAGAAGCAGTTCAAAGAGAAGCCATCGAGAACCAAACGAAAGTCATCGAAAGCCAAGAGCAAGAGCCAAGACAATCCAAGGAGGAGCAGATCCAAGAGAAGACCGCATATGCACAAGAGAAAGAGCCAAAAGGAAAAGCAGTGTTATGAGAGTAATAGACTTTGGAAACCTTAATAATCCATTATTGGAACATATCATAATGCATATAATAAAACCAAACCAAGGAAATATCATATCGGCGTTTTTATTGTGTCACCACTCAAAACTCCGATCTTCAACCTCTAATATGTGATGTGGACCTCTGATCTCCAATATGCCATATGGACCTTCAATCTCAGATGTGCAATATGGACCTCCGATGTGATATGGACCCTCGATCTCCGATATGGACCTCCAATCTCTGACTTCCGATATGCAAACCCGACATGATTTAAGTTAACGATTTAATTATCTAATCACATCCGCCTTTATCGGAACTTTTGAATAGCACCTCCAATAAGATCCTTCAATTGTTGATTGTTGATATGGTTGCGAACCCTATTGGCTTTATCATAATGTGTCTAATATATTATCATGTCCGCCTCATCGAAACTTTTCTATATCGTAAGTCTTACAGGCATGTCATGTTAAAGCTTTCAATACAAACCTTTGATATCCTTGTGGTGCCAATGTAAGAAGACTAAAGTGATGATGTGGCATGTAGAACTTCACGGCATCCATTATAATATGGTTTCGCGTTATTCGCTATGACCCCTCCTATCTTGCTATTATAATATCATTTCCGTAACAATAAAACTATGTTATATTTCGTCGACTATTAACAAAGACCCCTTCCGACAATTATTTAATATATTTTCAATGTGCCACCTCATGCACAATTTGGCCTCTCCTCTAATGAACGTGTCTTTTCATTTATTGGCAAAACTCGTATGAACACAAGTCAAATACTTCATTTCAAGTATCAATTCAGTGAAGATCTACTACAGAGATACATTACAATCACAACTCGTGAACATGGAACACCGAGAAGGAATTGAAGGATTAAATTGTTTGTGGATATCTACTCTAGAGCTCAAAAATTGGATCTGTAGAAGACTTGTGGCTCAGTCGAAGAACATTTCAATTTCGGTGAAGCCCAGATCTGTGGGACATTGCAGTTCTGGTGGAGCACAGAATCATGGGTTACTCCTAGTGGAGTCCAGATCTTAATATAAAAGTATGAAGTAATATTCAGACTATCAGTGGAGGGGAAATAGCTTAAAGGCTCGGAGTTATAGTTACCTGTGGAGCTCGAACTACGCATCGGATCCGTGATTACTTTAAGGACATTCACCTATGTTTGTTGGGAGCTTGACCTACACTACAACGAATAGAGAGCTCAGACTTGTGCAAACCCTGAACCAGTAAACAGCTCAACCTACACTACAATGAATAGAGAGCTCAGACTTGTGCAAACCCCGAACCAGTAAATAGTTTGAGAGACTCAAACTAACAGTGTCATTTGTGGAGAGCTCAGATAGACATCCTTTGGAGTTGACTCAAGATAGTCATCTTGAAAGAAGGCTCGTGAAGAAACTCATATTATAGTAGCAGCATTAAGAAATATTTTGTTGTTGAAGCATTGTGAAGACTCTCTTGAAGAGTTCTTAAAGAAGCCCTTGAAGAGGCTTAGAGCAGGTGCAGAACTTGGGTTGCCTATTGAAGACATCTTGAAGGTCTTGGAGATATTATTGGAGACTATGAGGTGTTGAAGCAATCATGAGGTGACAAAAGGAGAGATTGTTTGGGTAACATGAAGAGTTGTGGTAACATATTCTAAGAAAACAAGTTTTTCATTGATAAGGTGATTTGGAGGAGGCATTGCTGAAGATAGATAGGGCTTGTTGCATAAGATATTGGGAGCCATACAGAATCATCAATCTTATCTTGACGAATTGCAGCTGAGGGTTGGAGCCCTAGAGGTAGGAGCCTCATAGAGATAACATTGGTGCCTTGGGAAAGAGAGGGTTGGAGCCTTGTGAAGTCCAAGTTGGTGCTTGGAAAAGTACAAATTGAAGCAGTGGATTGGAGCCCTAGAGGATAGGAGTCCTCAAGAAGACCAGGTTGGAGCTTGTACCAGAGATAGGGTTGGAGCCCTAGAGGTTTCTGCCTCAAAGTGACAAGGTTGGAGCCTTGGGAAGTCCAAGTTGATGCTTGGCAAACCACAAGTTGGAGCCTGTGAGATTGAGGATTGGTGTCTTCATCTGGGGTTGGAGCTCTACACATTATTGTACTTAATTTATTGTAAATAAGAGGATTGGAGTCCTCATTATTTCTGATTAATAAAAATATTTATTCTATCATTGTTCTTTTTGTGTTCAAGTTATAAGTAATCTAACTAGTAAAAAATAACAATTGAAAAGAAATATCGATTCACGCCCTCTCAGTATTTCTAACAGTAGCATGCTTCAACAAACTCAAAAATGATTTCATTTCTGCTTTGGGAAAGAGAGGCACGTGAGAGAATTTTGGTGCAAAAAAAACAACCATACAACCATACATTTCTCATGACACATCTCGATTACTCTTATTTTTCTTTGATTGATAAGTGACCCCTTGATAACAAAGTGGCCTACCTTTGGCTTAGGTGTCACAACAAATGGGTATCTATTATGCCAAAGTCACCTACGACTTGCACAATATCCGTGAGCCATCAAGGCCACTGAGACCTCCAAACGGTCACAGATGCAATAGTTACCTCTGCTGGCAGCATGAAAGTGGCAACATTTATAACCCCAAGGTCTAAGCACTGAAAGTGCTTGAATTGACCAATATATGGCTGATGATTATTTTGTTTATGCTGATTGTGATGAAAAAATAGCATATGGCTAAGCTCTCTTCAAGAAGTTGAGCTCATAAATCAATTGGGTTTCCTTGAACTAAATGCCTCTTCTGAAAATATCATGCTTTTGGTTATCTAGAATACAACAATATTTGAATGCTAAATAATATGGTAATTAAAATGAAGTGGATAGATAGGAAAAAAGTATATTCCACGTGTTCTAGCTACTCAAATAAGATATTATGGAGTCTGTGTTGTGCATGAATCTCAAAAGGATAAATTCAGGAACGTTATCATTTTCAATTTCCTTTATCACTGGTTAACAATATCAAATTTACGTCAACAAATGACGTTTTGCAAGCACCTTGTTTATCAAATATAAAAATATTTGTCTGTCATGTACACCTAAATTTTCAATTTTCAACAAAAGCGAAACAGGATAACCAATTTCAAAAAGAATTCATCAAAACAAAATAAAAGAACTCAGAAGACGTCCAGAGCATTGCCCACTTTAGAATATAATAAAAACTCAAATCGCCTCTAGGGCAATTTTATTACCTTGCGGTATGTTTAAGGTCAATGAGATTTACGTTCAATCTTGCTTAAAATGAACCAAATTTGGTATACGTGGTGGCCTAAACTTACGATTTAGGGTTATTGACAACCATCATGGCCTAAAATTACGGTTCTGGGTTATGACAACCATCATGCCCTAAAATTAGGGCTTTGGGTATATAGGCATAAATAAAGACCTGAGGTCAGGCTAAGGCTTAGGCTTAGATACTTCATGCAGAATCGTATTTAAGCCGGAACCCTGATCTTCCCCTCGGAACCCGCCACACCAATACAACTTTCTCTCTGAGAAACCCCAAATCCAAAACTGAAAACCCTAGACTAGCTGCAGTTTACAGCAAATCAAATGCAATCACCCAGAAAATATAAAACAAAAATCATCTGACCTCGACAACCAATAAACCTACAGTGGCGGTCTTCAAGAGCTCAAAATTCTTGTTGCCTCTGCGGAGAAAATACTCGATGTAGATGAAATCGTTTTTATCGACGGACTATGCATTTTTCTGAACTCTGCCTATACAATTTGCTATATTCTGCATCGCTCGGGGAACTCTTTGGTTCGGGCTGCTCGTAAGAATCCTCTGTATAAACTCAAAACCTGCCTTTGCATTCCCAAGAGCATTTACGCAGGTGCCATCAATGACATATTCTATAGATTCTCTGTGCTTTCTTCCGAAGTTCGCAGGAAGTTCGCCAAAGGATCGAAGGGACGTCAAGACCGTTTAAGGCTTGGATGCCGTTGTGAAGGTCGCTAGAACGTGAAAGATCTTAGTAGGTTCACCACTGGTTCACCAGGAGTTGGTTATCAGAGAATTACTGAGAGACACAGTGAAAGAGCAAGCTCGTGACAGGAGCCCCTGCTGAAAAATTGGTATCAGAGCCAGTAACGTCTGGTTCTAAAGGTTGGTACTCAGATCTATTTCATCTTGAAAAATGGAGTCATTCAGAAAGTCTGTTTCATTCAGAGAACTTGAAGAAGATCCTCCTCTAGAAGAAAATCCTCTTAAAGAAATGTTTGAAAATAATTCTAGCAAGACTTTGAATTCTGCCGAAGTTACTTATGAGGAGTCTCAGCCTTCTGCCAGATGGGCTTTACCAGATATTACACCCTCTGAAGTCTATAGTGACTTAGCCCCTTTTCATTTAATTGCTGCCTCTAGGATTAGTATTAAAGAGTCTGTTAGTCAAGTTCAAGAGAATTCTGATAGCATCTAGACTATTCCTTTGCTAGACCCTCGAGTCTTACAAGCAGAAGCAAAAAGGTTGAAAACAAATTATCTGCACCTTGGTTGCATAAGAGTTGGCATTAATCCTTTAGTCCACAAAGGATTAAAAACATTTGTGCTTGCTACTGTCAGAGATCTGACGCACAATAGGTACACAGATTCTGTAATTGGTGGAATTGTAGCCCCTTTGTCTAATGGCCTTGTATACTTTGATTGTTATCCAAACTTTTCTGTTTATACTTTTGATGAAACTATCAAAGATATCCTACAACTGCAAATCCATACTACTGGATTTGACATGAAAGAGAAAAGGCACAATATAGCCATCCAGACTAAAGCCTGTCTTAGACATACTAACACTATATGGCCAGCAATCCGTCATACTCCTAGCCGGGATTCCAAGTCAAGTGTAGTAGTCAAGACTGACCCAAAGAATCAAAAAGTTGAACGTCAGTTGATAAAATGGGAAAATCTGGAGTTCCCTGAACATTGGGTTGTTAATCATTCCAGGCCACAAATCCCCAGAAATATCACATCTGCCAACATCACTGAACATGCTTCTAAAGCCGTCATATCTTTTCCTCGTAGATCAACCATTGATCGAAAAGGAATCGATACTGCTTGTAAAATATCCAAATACTATAGAGATCCTTCCACTGTTGATACGGCCTGTTCATCATCATCATTTTCTTCTTGCCATCACTCGCAACTTTTTGAATTAGCTCAGCTTGTAAATTTTTCTTCTTTAGAAGTAAAATGTCCTGATTGTACAAATGTCATAAACCTTCTCAGTTTAGCCGAACAAGATATTCATCTGCATCATAATCCTCGCACTGGCACTGCTCCTCCATCCACTTCCAGCAGTTCATGTCCAAATCCCAAATGTTCTGATATACCTTTTCCACATGAGCCTGAGCCTGATATTGATCATGTTCTTATGGTCCATTCTATAGAAGAAGAAGATCCCAGGCTTACTCAAATGATTTGTTTAATGAGGCCGGCAAAGCCTAGGTATGGATTGGGAAAACTTGAACAGTCAGAACCGATTCCAGAATGCAGATTCAAACAAATCCCTTCTGACTGTAAGAAACCTGCAGTCATGGAAATGCATAAGTTTTTTGCACTTATGGATGGATCCCCAAAGTCACAAATCAGTGCAAAATGGATGAAAGAAATGCTGAATTGGGATTTGTATACAAATCCCCAAGCAAATGAATTTGATCAAGGATACACTCCAGATCAAAAAAGAAAGTTGGCTACAGATTGGAAAAACTATATGGAGAACAATAATGAGTGGATATCCTTCTATTCATGGAAAGACAAAATTGCCCCCATAAATGTTTTAACTGGTGCTTCTTCTAGCAGTATTCTTGATAAACATGGATGGACTGCAATTGATGGATCTATAGTTGAAACTCCTACTACTTTTCCCCCATATAGAGGAATAATCTTAGGAGAAAAGTCAAATGCAGCCAAAGCCATTCCCTTAGTCCAAAAAGATGACAATGCCTTAGGGATTGATGGTAGGATCCAAAAGGCCAGTGAACAGATAAATTGGACAAATACTGCATTAAAAGGTCTAGAGATGAATATGGCGAAAGCAGAAGAAGTGAAGAAACAAGTTGATGTTGTACAGTCTTCATTCAATAATGTAAATACTTGTTTGAATAGTATACAGTTTGATTCCAGCATGACTCGTTCTTACACTAGAGAGTCATTAAATAAAATTGAAGAAATAGGAGAGAACTTAGTTGGGCATATAGACACAACTAAGACACTCCTTTCTGGCTTAAATGAAAAATTTGAAAGAATGCAGGTTACAAAAACAGAAAAGCCAGTTCCAAACTCCTTCTTGATAAAGAGAAATATAAAGATTGAACATTCTTCTAAAATGATAGAGAAGTTCCCTCTATTATTCCCCAAAGAAATCTCTTCAAAAGAAGAAGAATCTGAACAAATAACTATTGCCTCTTTATTTAAAGAGCCAGAAGCAGAAACACAAATTCTTCCAATCTATGAGCCTCTTGAGCATATATTTTCTAAGTATTCTGCTCTTGACATTAAAGGGAAGGGAAAAATGCCCGAAGCACATACTTTCTTTCCTGATTCCCACAGAGAGTGGACTATAGATAACACGAGCATTGGCCAAATCCGACAAATGATTGATATGATGTATACTGAATACAAGCTCATGTGTCTCAGGGGAAAAACAGAGGTAGAAGCTTGCAGAACTATAATCCAATGTTTTACAGGTATTCTTCTTAGATGGTGGGAAACTGAATCCTCTCCTAAACTGGTTGAAAATATGGAAGCAGAAGTGCTTAAAGATGAAAAAGGAGATGTCATTCATAACCCAGATGGCACAGTGACAAATAATATGATTGGTGCCCTAACATCTATGATTCTAGAGCATTGGTGTGGTTGTGAAACAGAAATTGCCAATAAAAATGAGGTTATTTTGATGAACCTCAAATGTCACAAGATGTCCCAGTATGATGATTTTCACAGAGATTGGGTGCAACGGATCTATGAGGTAAAGGATTCTAAAAATCTGTAAAACCAGCGAAGTACCAAGATTTCATTAAAATTGAGCGAGGCATTGAATACTACCCAGTTGAATACCTACCTAGTTTTCATTCATCGAAGCATTGAGATGAATGCAAGGTCATTTCTGAGGTTAATGGTTAAATACTCATAATGTCGGTTCCTATTTTGTAACGTACTTTTTGAATTATTTTTTAAGCTCATATATTAGTGAAGAAAATATTTATTAAAAAATCATTATATTTATTACTTAAAAACATTATATTTATTACTTATGAAGACAATTTTTTCCCATTTTTTATATTAATTAAATTTTTATTTATTAAATTTCTGATCTGAGTGTAGTTCCTCTCGACTCAGCGCTTATGGCCCATCAAGTTGTGGTACATATGTCCACTTAATGATAATAATGGGTTGCCTACGAAGAATGTTAAGAATGTTAAAAGCTTGGGCAACAGAAAGCAGGACATTGGTTGGAAACAACTAAAGGCAATATATAACAAAGGGGTTAGTTACAGCGTCCTTTCACAGTCATTATGGTGATGGAGTGTGGCAGACCTCATTGGGGAAGGAGAGGCCGATGCAGACCATCTCTCCCTCCTTGACATAGCCAAGACATTGAACAATATGATGAAAGCATCCCTCATCACTATCGGCACCTAGTTACAGAACAATTTTATCATAGCATCCCTCATCACTACGGATGCAGATTGAGAGGCCTAGGAGATGGGCATCATTAGTGATAATGTGTGGTCTCTTTGCAATATGTTGGGTCGTTGCCTCATAGACTAGGAAGATGTTACTATTGTGTTGGAGGGATGTGTTTGGGACCTAGACTTCACATTTGTCGCGCCTGGGTTGCGTTGCGAGCCATCGATGGTGCTTTGGGGCTTTAATTCCAACATATTTCCTCATCTACAAAGAGCTTCTCTTCACAAGAACCCTATGGATTCTACCTCACAAGATACCAAGCCTTATAGGTAGCATACATGTCGCACTAAGGGCCAATCCTCATACAAGCCTCTACAACTACACAGTACAATGGAGAACATTCTTATGAATCTTGGAACATCTGGCAGTGAGGAAACTCATACTAGTGGCCCAAATGGTGTCACCTCCGCATGTAATGCACCAACCACCAGTTGGGCACTCTCTTCCAATAATGAACCATCTGCCAGCAATGCACCCTCGCATGAGGACCACTGTAATGACCCTGATTATCGTGCTAAGTAGGTTAACATTGTGCTAATGGTCCCAGTTTCGGTACATGCATGTATATAGTGTGAATGAGGTCTTGTTCGCTTTGCATTTGTATGGATATTATCAATACCTTTATTATCATATGGCTATTGTGAACACCTTATTAAGTTATCTTGGTATACATGACCTTGAAAAATATTCTTAACAACTAAACTAACCCAATTCAAATACACCAATTATAAAAAAGGAACAATGGTAGAATGTGCCACTATTTATCAATAAACAATTCTTTGTATGAGGTGTGCATTAAGGTTACAATCCTAATTTTGCTATTAAGATTGGATAGAGTACATATGATTCAACATAAACTTGATCTAGTCGATATAATTCAACAAGTGAGGGTGAACAAACGAGGATAGGCTCACAGGCATGAGGTTCATGGTGCAGTGAAAGAATCTCCAACCACTAGCATATATTATAGGATTCTTAGCACATGGTGGATGATATTTGCTAACACATTTTGCCGAACCGAGAACGAGCCTAGAGGAAAGGGCCAAATTGCAAAAAAAAATTACTAGCTTTCAATCCCATCAATAGTGACAGGGTTAAGAGGGGGCAAGGGGACACCTCTAGCTGGTCTAATGGGGTTGAGCCATAACTACCATAAGTATGAGTTGAATAGTATAAAATGAGGGAGTTGTGAGAAGAGGGGGGCTGGGGGGGGGGGGGCATGAAGAATCAGAAGTAAAGGTGGGTAGTGAGAGAGATAAAAGGCAGTAATGAAGAAAGAGAAGGGACTCACAGTAGGGGGGAAATGTGCTACACCAGAAGGCATGCGATGGAGTGTATAGTTATAGCAAAAGGTTACACCCACTCATTTCACCCTTCTGTCCAATAGTTGCAGTCATGGTTTTACTTTAGATGGCACTTTGTCCTTACTCCAACCACAACATGCTCTTGATTCCTAGATTGTGGTTGCCTTGCTCCATTGTACTAATTATTTGTCCTCTTATTGAAATGATAAAAAGGGTATGATTTGTTTCTCTTAACTTGTTGTTTTTCGTGATTAATGTGGAATGTTCAGTTCCTTCTACTAACAAGATAAGGATTTCTTCAAATGGTAGCTCTTAGAACTATAACATCTAAACATGTCAACACCTGGATTTATTATAACCATCTGGAATGTTTATGCCCTAATTGATACGATGTTCTGTGTACTTATTACAAACATATAAAATGGTTGAAGGCTTAAGATTATTCTAAAACGATTATGAAAGTTGCAAGAGACTTCAAACCAGGGATGAGACTTAAACCCCGTGGAATATTTGGTCTCTTAAGATAATAGGATGGATGCGTCATTGTAAGAGCATTACTTAAACGATATTCGAAAGCAGAAGTTGGTCATTCTTGCAGAAGTGGGTGGAGGCTTTTTCTCTTGAGATATCTTAATGACTAGTGGGTGGAGAGTGCAGACCTTTGGCTACCTTGAACTAGTCTCCTCTATGGGTACTCAAACTGCAGTAGACTTTGGATTCTCTACATTAGGTGGAGCTACTAAAAATGCAACAATAGAGTGAAGGTAATCCTCTGGAATCCCATAACTGAATGAGGGTGGAGGTTCTCACCTTTAAAGCCCCTGACTGGCTGGTTGGTGAAGGTGGATTACTTTTGGAGTCCCTGAATTGAGTGAGGGTGGAGATTCTCATTTGTGGAACCCCTCACAAACTAGTGGATGGAGGTGGTTGCCTCTAGAGTCCCTAGACCACCATTAGTGAACAACAAGGCAAATAGGTGAGAGGAAGTGCTCAAAGTCAAATTCTCCAAGAGGCCATGAGGACTTGTTGTCTTAAAATCCCCACTGGCGCATATTTACTTCAGGACTGCTTAAACAACTATGAGTTTTGTCATTATAAAGTTGTAATGGTTGTTGTCTTCAAGCTCATGGCAATGGTTTATTCAGGTTCAAGAGTAGTTAGATGTACCTGGGCTCTTGAAGGACTTTTAAACCATTGGTGAAAATTTTGAGTTTACGATCTCAGTAAGACAAAAATGTTGTAGTTAATGCACTTATCAAGTTATATTTTGAATGTATTTATTATGCACTTACCAAGTTATCATCGAAAATTTTCTCTGGGAAATTGGCATTATAGATGCCGAAGGTAATGTATATAATGCTTTTATATAGAATTTTGACAACTTTCTGTTCGTAGTAATTAAGGGAGTGTACAACAAATTTGTTGTTCTTTTTTGAAAAACCCCTGGGTTTGGATGATATGTACAACATCTAACTGTGTTGAACCTCTTGTTTATATTCTCCACAAATATTTCATCTCGGTTAAAGAGGTAGGCGCTTGTACCGTTGACAACATATTGGATGATAAACAATGGGTAGATCTTGTTGTTGCTTCTTATGCTATGGCTCCTCTTATTTGATGAGTAGTTGGCATGAGCTATTCGTTACTTGAAGTTGCAGTAATACGACTGCCCCCTTCGCCTAAGATTCCCAAAACTCGTGTCATTAATTATACTTTGACAAATTTTATTGTTATGTTTGATTATCTGTGTGCTTTTATTCACAGTTCTATTATGGTTCAAATACAAATAATATAGGAAAATGTGTAATGTTAGCTTGACTTGTGGAGCCCTCTTTTCCTAAAACTGACTCATCCAAAGTGGAGTACAACATATAAGGAAAACATAATTACAAACAACTTTAAACATATTGAAGAAATCCCAGTGTTTTGGTCACCAAAAAACTCACGCTTAACCAAGCCATTGAGTCAATATTATTTCTTGAATTGCCATCTCAAACTCTACAACAACTTTAAATACTGACTCTGGTCTATTTAAACATGTGAATCAATTGATTCTTTCTAAAAAATAAAAGTAAAAAAAAAAAATTAGGGGTATGTTGCAAGGAGGTATATTACAAGTGAAAGTATAGCCACTTGATCTCTCACAGTGAGTGCAATTTTAGTGGAGAATGCCAAATGGAGTTAGGAAGAATCACCAATGTTGCCTAGGTATTCCTTACTTCACTTTAAGATGGCAAAGTACCAACCCTGGCATAATTTCCCCAACCTTCCTAAACCCAAAAATATATGATGGTAGTGCAAGGCTGTGTTAATATCAATATGTACCAATAATGGTTATAGTTTATTAGTACAAATTCATATGACAACTCAATTAAATTGATTTTAAAATGCTTAAAATGTTCAATGCTTTAGAAGTTTCCCTTTCCTCGAGGACGATGTAGGTGTTGTCATGCTTTTATATTGACATAGGGCATGGGCATAATAGATCCTGGGCTGGGTATGACTGTCCTAAACCACTCATAACATCGTAAAAGTTGTTGCAAGATATTGCCTTTTCAATAGGTAGGCAATATATCCAACAACCAAATTAATACATAAAGCTCAATTAAAGAGACTGACATGAGACAATGTAATTGAGCATATCCACTGATCACTAGAACATATGCAAAGGTATATTTTCATGGATCCATCACTTGCAAGTCAAATTGGACAGATACTAGACATACCTGTCTACATCTACAAAGAACTAGAGTCATGTGACTAGACATAAAAAAATGTGTCATGATGGCCATCATACCTGCGAAGCTTACTTGACACAATGGCTGACAAAAAAAATGTGACCAATCATGTAGGATGAGATCAACTTTTGTTAACACTTCTAAAAGCCCAGTGTAGAGATATTGGTTCTACCTTAAGGGTTGTATAAACTAGAATACAAGAAGACCATATGCTCCAACCGTATCTCAATTATACCTCATTGGAATGTGTGGTTACCATGTGCTCAACATGTATAGTTACATTCATTCATGTTTTTAGAATTTGGTTGATATGACTGGTGTTGGGATTTGCTTCTGATCTATGATAGGCTAGCCCTAAGTATTTTTTTGCTATGATTGGTGTTAGTAATCTTCTTCTTGCCCACATTTGAGGCTAGTAATCTTAGAGAAGGTTGCATCCATTTCAAGGGATTAATTGTTTGTCACATTTCATAGTGTTATATTTTGTTGTTAATGAATGTAATTTTCATATTTGCGTACTTGATTAACTACACCCTAAGGGTTGTTGTACTGAACCAGATTTTCTTTTTGGTATTTATTTATTTGAGCTTGCCAAGACTAAGTTTTGCATACCTAAATATTTTAGTGAAACCCTATGTTTGGAGGTTTTGTGTAAAATTAGGTAGCAATTTGAGAATTGGGAAACCTTTCAAAACCTCTACCAATACCATTTAAACATTGGGTTAGGCTATGTTGATGGTGTTGGACCAGCCAACATGTCAAGGGATCTCCCCGGTAAGAAGTCCCAACTAGACCTCAAACCGTTTAGTGTAGGAGTCCCAACAGTGGGTTGTATGGTATCGCCTCGACCGCGGTTTTGCACATAGGTAACTAGGATGTCCTTGTTGGTAGCAAGGGTGTGATCAATGCAGCAAGTTAAGGAATGTGCATGAAGGTTCTAACACACGGAAAGTGGGGCGAGTGCGCCCCTTAGAAACCTGTGAAAGCAAGTGGCTAAGAAGGGAACACACGAGCAAAGATGTAGCACAAACTAGAAAGCAGCGTAACCAATGATCCAAAGTGATGGTTAAACCAACAACACATCTTAGTAAGATCATACATACATATATAGAAAAAGTCCATACATACATGCTTAAGCAAACAAATACATATATCATTAAAATAACCAAGATAGCTGAGATACAACAACAACATATGCATGAAAAGTGCTGGTTTTGTTATATTAAAAGCAAAAGTTCCAATCATATAGTACAACCATGACCGACCACTAGTCCCGATAACGGAACATTACAGTCACTGCCACCTGCTCCTCTAAAGAGATGTACTAGCTCTACACTGTGGAGAAGTCAAGGCTCATTACAATACACTCCAAGCTTTCTTCAAGATACTCCTATTGGAAGCTTAGCTCCCAAAAGCATGTACAATGAGTTATGAGGTTCTATAAATAGCAAATGGTGGGGTGACCCTTGACATTCCCCTTTGTGACTGTTCACCTACCCTCATGGCTTTTCAACTACTCTATGACTATTACATTCAACTATCGACACTTGGACTTTCACTTTACAAGATGTTACATACAATCTGCATATGTACCCATGTGAGACAAAATAGGCTTGAGCAAGCCATGCAAGACATCACTAAGACTTAGACAACTATGGGAAGACCAACTCTTTGACATCCTCGCAATGGTTGACAATGGCAAACTAATGCCAAGCTTGGTAGTCTGTGATGGTGTCCGTGTACTTTGTGGTGACATCTTTTTGGAAACGAACTCTTGCCTCTGTTGCATCTGGGTACACTAATTTGGCTCCTTTGTCCAACTTATCTGATAACATGTGCATCATCGTCTTGAGTGCGGTCAGACCAACAACATACCGATGCATAGTTTCCATGTTGATCACCAAGTCTACGCTGGTGGCTATGCGCATCAACTCGTCAAAGTACATGTCCAGCTCCAGTCAGACTTGATTCTTTGTCTTTGCCTCGGTGAGTGTCCCAATGGATGGGATTGCATGCGTGTGCACAACAACATCCATGCTTTCGAACACCCATGCATGTGAAGCCTGCAAACCAGAGATGAGTTGCGGGAGTTCCTCGTAGTTTTGGATCTGACTCCAGATGCGTGCCTTTAACTCTATCGCCTTGGGCTTCATCAACTTGGGAAAGTGTAACAGAGCTCCCTTGTATCTCATTGTCCATGTTTTCATGTGGGCGATGACAGTGTGCAAATCTAACAAGATGTGTGCTCTCCTACCACAGTGTTGTTGCCAACCATTGAGATGGACAATTGACTTATGCACGGGGAAAAATTTAGAATACAATATTCGCATGACCGTCTCGAGAGATGATACCTCATTCAGTATTGTTCTCTCCAACTTTGCTCTAGCGAATATTGTAACCTGTTCTCCTCCCTGCTTGGCTGTCTGTAACTATTTAGTCATTTGCTCGTCTTTGTTATAAAGAAGCGAACACTTGAGCTTGTGGCTTTGGCATATGCTCTGGTAGCATCGACCAATGTTGTTGGATGCTTACACATGTCATATACGATCACTTGTTCTTCAAAATGCGCAGTAGATGCGTGGACATATGGAGTACTCACTCTACGCGATTGCACAACTCTTTGTTGCGACTCGTCGAATGATCTGTTGTGCATCTCTACTTCCGAATTGTCTTCAAGGATATTAGTATCTCCTTGATCGCTTAGGACTTGCTGTACTTCCGAATCTAGTGAAGTCGGTGGATTGACCTCTTGGTTATAAGACATGGGGTCAATATCCTATTCTAACTCTGGCTGCTCCATCTCTGTATCCATCTGATCAAGTATCTATTCAATCTCTTGAGCGAAGTCCTGCGACTACGACAGCTCACCCTGTCTACTTTGTGCCTGCTACTTGGATGAGTCTACAGCCTGTATGGTCGCAATTTCATCAATATGTGAATGTTGCACCTCCTATTGTATCTGTCCCTGCTGCACTTCCTTCTCCTATCTGCGCAGCTCTTGTTCTTCCCAGAGTTGTTGCTTCAACTCTTGCAACTCCTTCATTATTTCCTCCATCCTCTCTTTCTCTCTCTGCCTTTGTGCGTTCCTCCTGTCGTGTTGTCATCTCTTCGCCTCTATTTCCAAAGCTACTTTCAACACAAGTGGATTTGCTTTGAACTTGCAACTTTGTTCTGCCTCTGTGTTGTCGACAACCTTTCTCTTGCCTTTGTCACGCGTAGGTACATTACCCTTTGCTGCTGCAGGTGATGCTGCTCTTTGAGATGTTGCTTCTCTCTACTTTGCTAACCATTCCACAACTATGCCGACCGGTTCATTAAGCCTGGAGAATTTGTGACAATATCTCCATGGGTCTTCCTCAGGCCAATGACACGCCCCGTGGATCCACATAAACCACACTCTCGAATTGTGTTCTTTCACCAAGTAGTGCGGGTCATACAGATTGAAACTCCTGGTGCTGAAAGTAAATATTTTGAACTCATTGGTCTCGGCATCAACATGCTTAAGATTCTATATCTCGTATAACTTGATCCGCAACAGAAGAGCGGGTCAGGGTGCCTTCTTCTTCCGATGTAGTCTAGTTGACAGTCTTGTCGAGATGTGGTACAACACTTCTTGCATGACAAGATTGTCCATGGCAAACTTTGGTAAAACATGCGGAGGTTTCTCCGCATTGTACCCTGTATGAAGGTGCCAAGAGGTGAGGCACACCAATCCGCTATGTCGGTCAATGTCTCCATTGCTGCCTGCGACATGCAAGGTGGATCTAGCTCAAATATCATCTTAAACACCGAGGTGACAGAATGGTTTGACAACTGTGTGATGACTCCGCGGAAGCTACATTCGAAAAAAATCTACAATAAGTGTGTATAGAGGTTTCCGCTAATGTCCATGCCCAACTCAAGCTTGGGAACTATTGACGGGCACATATTGCATCCAGAATGTATGCAAACATGTATATCACGCGGCTTGTTGACCTTTGGGCATGGGCAGTTGTTGAGCTTCTGTTACATGTTCCTTCAGCTTGTGAGCCAACATGTCGAATGATTTGCATGGTCTGCCTTCATTGGCCAGTTGGCCAAACACGATCACCCAACTCTGCGGGAAGGTGTCCGTGTTCTCTTGGTCATATAAGCGATATGTGAAGATGACTAAGTATTGATATGCCTTCTGCAATATCTTCGTCTTGTAAACCTGGTTGGGTGTCGTCCTGAAACTGGTTGGCTCCTTCACTCAACTCTTCAAGATACTCTGGGGTTTGCACTGTTGTTGGGTCTGCTGAAGGGTGTCTCCATTATGATCACCGACTGTGATAAGTGGTACATCTGCTGATAATCTTGTGCCATGAATGTAGCAAGCTCTGTCCTGTTGACACTACTTAACACCATCATCTTGGGATCATTGTGCGAAACGATCCAATGTATCATGTCCGTGCATGAAAATGTGGGATACCTGCATGGAATCTAGTACAAGTCAGACTTGTGAATATTCACATAGACCCTGTGGTCTTCTAGATCTTCCACAAATGTGCCTAAGAATGTATCATTGATGTCTTGCCATTTCAACTTGATGTCTTTGTCTTTGAGTAGCTTGGTGTCTTCGTAGATTGGCAAACTCATAGACACTAGCTCAACTACATCTTTAATTGCGCTTTCGACAGTGTCCTTTGACCCTGTTATTTTGGAGGCCATTGAACCTGAGCTACTGAGAGATGGGCAAACACCTGAAATACCTAGAGACATGGCGACATTCATGGCAAGAAATCTATTAGTTGAAAACCAAAGCAAACTTGAGGACTGACATGCAACATACCTGGGAGACTTATGGCAAGTGTAGAATTTTGCAGAATTTTTCCTACAAATCAACTAGCTTTGATACCATGTAGAACTTTTTCTACAAATCAGCTAGCTCTGATACCATGTAGAAATTTCCCACCTGTAGATCAACCTGGTAATGCAATATACTAAAGCAAAACACTTGATCTACTTCTACAAACAATTTAGCGGAAGCTTAATCAACCATGAGCAACATCAATAGGAACACATATAACTGATAAGAAGGAATCAATCACACATAACACAGAAGAATTACCCGGGGAAAGCACCTACCTAAAACCCCATCTCTGTATTATCATACAAGTGGAAATATAGTCTGGATTACACAAAGCCTTAGCTTGGAAGCTATCTAGCTCTCAACATAATCCCTTTGTTGCTCATAGACAGTCAAAGGCTTCTCACAAACCTTCTCCTCTGCCCTCCAAGCCTTTGTTATAGACATTTTTGGGCACTTCAACCCCAATCATAAATGTCCATAAACTGAGGGTTCCTAAGTCCCTAAAAGTGTTGCTTCACTACCTAAAGGAACAAGGTCAGCTGATTACATCATGTCCCAGAAGTTCTCCACTGAAAACTGCTCATAAATGGTCAAAACTGGACCATACTGAAAGCTCAATGCAGAGGGTGCGATGCATATCACCTTCCCAATGTACAAGGTGTGATGCATACTAGTTTTCTCCTCTGTAGGGTGCGATGGTCAGGAATGGACAAATGGAAGGGACAAAAATGCGAGGTGAAAGATCATGGAATCTTCCAGAAGCTTCCCCTCTGACACTTGCCTCTCTATTTTCGACCACGGATGAGTAAGAGATCATCATTCTCCAAGTGGAAGCAGGAACTATCAGAAAGAGGACACTAATCAAGATCCCAGGAGATGACTCACCTCTCTGTAATCATCTATATATGGATCCCTCATCACAGAGATCCAGAGGCTGGAATTTTGTATCTTATAGAGAAGTGTTGTTGGTTTTCTGGTGTACATTCATAGTGTTGGGTGATCTAAGCTTTGCTTGAGGCGAAGAAGGGCTTCCTAGTTGGAGGATGATGCTGGGTCAGAGCATATGGTTGTAATCCTCTTGCTACTTTTCATCTTAATAAAGCTATTCTTGTTTTCTTCCATATTCTTGTGTACTTGTTTACATATGCATTTATATGGTTAACATACATCTGATCCTGTGTTATTTATAGATATAGATCCTTGTTTCTTCGATAGTAGCATGTTGCTGTGATTCCATAGGTTCTCTTTGAAGCTGGGCAAATGAAGAAGAAGCAGCGAAGCTCTATCAAGAAGAAGAGGAAATCAAGCGCAAGACTCAGGTTGGTATTCTTGGTTCTCCTCTTGTCTATTTCTATAAAAGAAAACAATAGTAGACTTTACTTGTTTGTTTCTAAGATAGACACCCATCTTAGTGGGAATAGCAACATCTGAATGGACACGATTCCCGGTAACAAAATGGCGACTCCGCTGGGGAGCGACTAGATTACTTGTTATCCTATCTATCCTTGTTTCTTTCATAAACTTACAGACGGAGCCTGAAGTCAAGCCAGCTAGCCTTCGAACTGCATTTGTTATACAAATGCAAAGTAGATCAATGTTGCTTCAGTCTATCTCTGGGTTTTGTTTATGAGTTAAACAATTGATCTGCAAGCAATCTAATTTCCCTAAGTGGTGGCTCTAGTAACCTCTTTAGATCACCCCTGTGTTTTACATACACTGATCTTTACTTACTCAGCCTAAACACCTAAACTAGATTGCAAGCATTGAGTGAAAACCTATTTAAAGTCTCGCACTGGTACCATCGCACCCTGCCTTCAACGCAGCCTGTATGCATCGCACTTCTCGAGTGCAGTAGGTGCGGCATACTGATTTCACTATGTAACAGGTGCGATGGTCAGGGAGGGTTAACTTTACCCTCAGACTGTAGTTTTTTCTCACTGTTTTCAGTCCTATTCAGGAGTTTTGCTGTCTGTAGTCAGTGTACTTATGTGAAAACCCCCTTCTCTTGCATTATTCCACCTCCTTAGTGCAAAGAACTGTAAATGTTTTTTATGTATTGTGCACCATTTTTAGTTCTCTTTTGCAAAAAAGTAGCATAGTCGAATTATCGTCTCTAGATCTGAAAGTGTCGTAGCTGTCGTTTTCAGTTTTGGAAAGCAATCCCATTGTTCTTGATAGTTGATTATACGGTTACTATTGCATAGGATTTGAATTAGTATTTATAAAGTGTCGAAAAGAAATTTTCATTTCAAAATCGCAAAGTGTCTCTCTTGCTTTCACTTCATTTTGAAAAAGAATTTTGTTGAGTACTGTCGCTTTAAAAGTAATTCAGATTTGCACATAGCTTTCTTGACATCATTCAAATTAAGAAGGCTGAAAACAAATACATGCATGTGCATTTACATTTTGATTGCTTGGCTTGATTTAGGACTGTGCATTTAGCGTGTGCTCTGTGCTCTGTGAAGAATAAATTCTTGACTTTCTTCCCTTAGTAGCTAGGATTTTCATTGCTGAAAGAAGATTAAATGTTTGTTTATCATCTTACTTTGCATTTTAGGAATTATATACACATCATGCGGTGAACCTGAAAGGAAAATTGTTAAGCAAGATCAACTTAAAATAAATTCAATGAATCTAAAAACGCTTTGGAACTTAACACACAACATCTAGAGGTCTAGGCTAGAGACGTATTCCGGCGTCGTAAAGCCTGGTAACTGTTGTTTTCAGTGTTGGTTGGGTGATTCCTCCACTCTGAGACGGAAAGTGCCAGTACAGACTTGTGCTCCTATGTACCTTCAAGTATATATTGGGAGACCACAATACGCTGCATCCTTTATCCTTAGGAAGCCATGTCTGCCACCCTATCGATCGCAATGCACTAAACATAGCATTCAGGAAGATTGACTGTCGTACCGTAAAAAGTATACTGCAGTTTTGCGATTGGTTTGGTAATCCTCTCTGCCTAGATCTCTAAAGAAGTCCATTTTTCTCCTTTTCATACCCCTTAAAGGAAAAGGTCCTCTGAGCACTTGTCACTTCAGGCTTAATAAAAATCGAAGGCGACTAGTTTCATCTTTTGTTTTTTCTCGACTCTTTAAAATTGAAAAAACAAGTTGTGTCAAAGTGTCTAAAATTCATTTAATTCGAAAAAAAATTCCCCTTTTATTTTGAGTTGATCAAGTAATCTGCAATCGTGGAAGAAAATCAATCAAAACCCCGTCGTTCGCGGAGACTTACGAGTCAACCATTGTTGACTCCGGAAGCGAAACCATTCTGGACAAAGCGAACTCGTTTAACTGGATCAAAGTCTCGTAGGTTGGTTGGAGCAAGCACTCCAACATCCTCAGAGACTTTGGTTACTCCGAACATTTCTGGTATCCCTGCCTCTACAGAAGGAATTCCGCAACAGCAAAAGGACATTACGACTGATCCTAGTGTGACGGTTAACACTTCTATTCCTGAACCGGCTCCGTCTATAGCCGATTCGGAAGGTGTTACTCCCGAACCATCTGCTACTGCAGAAATTACATCTTCTTCGGCACCAGAAATATTTTACGGACCTGACGGTCTGCCTCTTCCTCCTAGATTGATTACCATAGAAGAGATTGTGGAAGATCCTCCGTCTAGCACTATAACGCAACTTGGAGTTGGAATCGCCTTGTATCCTTCTTCATCAAAAAATATTCACCCACCCTCGAAAGTTCCTGAATAATCGTTGAGGAATCTTTTGGATAGGCTTAATATGTTTGAACAACCGTCAACATCAAGGACTGTGTCACCCGACACAGCAACAGCGGAAGCTCCTTCTTCTATTCCGACAATGTTTGCCGGCGTACCATCTATCCCAACCAGCTTTCAATTGCATGATGGAGTCCATCTAGGGGCTATTTCGATAGTATGGACTGTTCCTGTTTGTTTGTCCGAAATTATATCTGGAATCTCTTACGTTGAGTCTCAACAAATTGATCTGTCACAAGGTCAATATGGGCAAACTGGTCCCCAATGGCAAATCATTCCTTTGAGTACTAGATTACCATCATATGGAGGGTCGTATACCCTTTCATTGTCTTCCTCGGAAGGACAACCATGTGTGAGTTCGCAACAAAATTTGGGTTATGCTGGAATCACAACTAGCGGTTGGGTGCCAATCCTGTCTCAACAACCAAGAGTTGTATGCTCAATACAACAAAGTTTACCTATGACAAACATCCCCACTACACCGGCTATTGTGGCAGTATTGCAAGTACAAGCGTCACCAGTTGTATGCCAACCTCAAGTTTCGCAGGTTGCGATACAAAAATCTCTTGTACCTCCGACACAACCACAATCACCAACTGGTGGGATGGCACAGGTTCAAATGGGGAACACCAATCCCCATCTTGGTCAAACAGTCAGTACTAGACAATAATCCATGGCTTCACAACCATGGTTGGTGCAATACCAACAACCGCAATTCCAACAGGCTTACCAAGGATATGAGCAACAAATATTTGCAAGTAATGGGCAGCCGTATCAACCATATCATAATGGTTATGCCCATCAACCTTACCAAAGTTACCAACATCAAATGCATGATGCTGGTATGCAAAGACCAACTGCTCAAACGATTTCGTCTTATCCTAGATATGCTCAACCAAGCCTGAATCAACAGTTTCCTTTCGTGGCAACTTTAGAGTTATCGGATCTAAGTCGACTAACGAACGATCGAATTGCCTACACCCCTTGGTCGCCGATAATTCCGAATAAACTTCTGTCGGATATTCCTAAATTTAATGGAAATCTGGGCGAAGACCCATCGAATGATGTGATGACCTTTCATCTATGGTTTTCATCAAACACTCTCAATGATATTTCGATTCGGCTTCGCCTCTTTCAGCGCACGTTAACGGGTCCAGCAGCAAAGTGGTATATCGAACTGCCTAGAGCTTCGTTTGATAACTTCAGTACCCTAGCCACAACCTTTTTAACCCATTTCAGTTACCTATCAGGTACGAAACAGGAACTGAGCTGCTTACCATTTTCAAACAAACGACAACCACTCACATATCCAATCATATTCATGAGTGGCGACATCATCGTAGAATGGTAAAAACATATGTTCCTGATCAGCTATTGGCTGAATGGTTTATTAAGTCACTGTTACATGCTATAACAGAAGATGTGGCAAAGGGAGGAGTCATCACTAAAGAGCAAGTTATTGCTCGTGCACAATATCTAGACTTGATCTATACTCAGTCTGGCACGTTCTACGATAAAATCCCTGATGCTCCTAGACCAAAATTCTCCGTTCCTCCACCTCCTAAATCAAACAAAGACTCTCATGTTGGTGATGGTGTGATAGGTACAACAAGCACTAAAACCACGAAGGCTACATCGAAAAAGGCCCGCACGGTTTCGATTCAAAATGCAAATGAGGAACTTCTAGCCTCTGAAGTAAATGTCGTGTCGACAGACAAAGGCAAATAACCCAAGAAACAAGGAGGCAAGAAGAAAAACCAGGAGGACTCGTCTCCTAGAAAATCTTCTGCGAACCCTTCTGGGAATGGGAGACCAAAAACTCCATGTCATATATGTGACGAGGATCACTGGACCAAAGATTGTCCATATAAAGAAGAACTTAGAAAATCTTTCAAAAGTTCAAAAACCTTGGTTGTATTGACAGATCCGTTTCCAAACCCAGGAACAAATTTGGTTGCTAGCGAAAATACTTCCTCGTCCCAGGTGCTAATGTTGTCAGTTTCAAAACAACTGAATGATTCTCTAATAACGACAAGAAGTAAAGATTACGGGAATCCACAGATGTTGAACATCAAGGATAGTGATCAACCTAGTATTTCAACAACGACTTCAACCGAATTCGTGCCACCCATTATTCCTGAATTAACAATAAAACTGCCAAAGGCAGTAGTACACAAATCGACCTTTAATCCTCGTGCCCGAGCAACACAACACTATAATATAGTGGAGGATTTAGCTCAATCGCCATCCGCGATGTCGCCTCTTGAGGTACTGCAAAATTTCCCCTCCCAAAAGCAGGCTTTATTATCAACAATAGGTGGGATTGACCCAATGGATTCCAATCTTGTATCTTTTAATCACAAAGGATACGACCCTCAGTTACCAACTCAACTAGCTTTCCTCATTCAAGTGAAAGCCCTCAACAAAACTGTTCATAGAACAATTATTAATGAGGGGGCATCCACATGTATCATGTTGATGAGTTGCTGGAAAACTCTAGGGTCTCCATTCTTGTCACGATCATCAACGACATTGAAAGCATTTAATGGACGAAAATACACCCCGTATGGGATACTAAGTAACTTGCAAGTCGAATTGGGGGCAAAACAGTAGAAATCAATGTTGAAGTCATCGACGGAAATCTTGATTACAACATCCTACTGGGAAGGCCCTGGATTTATGCCATGGCAGCCGTTGTGCCGACCTACTTTAGGAAAATTGCATTTCCTTCCTAAGGAGGAATTACAATCATCGACCAACAAAATTTTCTCCCCAAGAGTTCGCAACTTACGGGAAGCATTCCGATGATCCATGGAAGCGCTAGCATGCTTCATAATATCGAAGTAGGCCTACTAAAAGACCCTACGTTAATGGGAACTTTTACCCTACTGCCTCCTACGAATTTGGCAGAAGTGGCTAATGTAGGAACCTGCAATATGATATCTTCCATTCAAAAGATGTCAGAAAACGATGTTAAAATGGATCATTTACAAGTTTTACCTCTAACCCCACTGGAAATATTATAGCAATCAATGTTTTCAGCATGGGAGGCAAACTCGCATCAACGCTCATCGAGAATTTGGATAGATAGGTCTAAGGAATATGGCACCCCTTTAGATCCTTGGTCGCAAGTACACTCTACAGACGAAGGAATCATTTAATCGATGATGATTGATGGGTGTTGATGCCTCGAAAATCGCTGCAACAACATTGGGGAAACCACCCGGTTCGGACCTTAGTACAGCTCCTTTTCCGTTTGGGATAGTGGCTCCGACTGGGGGTAATGGGACCAGTTTCCCAGAAATAGATAAAATGGGATGAGTGAATGTTTTATAAGTAACACTAGTGATAGGCAAAAGACTGATACTATTGACAAAATATAAATAAATGAAACTATCCCGGGAATCTATTGAGCTCTAAAGCGTAGCTTTTGATGCTCTATATCTCAAAGATAAACATATAGATGATTGTATCCTTAAGGCATAGATATTGAATTATTTAGGATTGCTGTGCTTAAATAGTTAAGCGTAGCGATTTAAAGCGATATTACTACACTTTACACATTTATATCATCAACATATGCATGATTAAAAGTAAAGGCATATCATAAAAACACCCAATAGTGGAATGAACAAGATTTGTTGTTATAGTGCATGCATACAATCAATGATAGCAAAATAATTACATAACAATTCATATACACAGAATGACTTCAGACAAAGATAGAAGTACCATTTGAGCTGTAGGCCAATCCCAGATATCAATCGCTATGTGTGGCTTTTCCCTCAACGCATAAACATTCCTCAATTAATGACAGTAGTGCACAATTGAATCAAGAAATTTCTCCATTAAAGTAAAAGCGACTGGTCGAGTTTCATAAAAGAATAAAGGCTGAAGCACAATAGTGCAAACTTCAGTCTGTTAAGTCTATTACAAAATTTTACGACCTTTTCTAAAAACATGAAAGGGTCTATAAATACTATGCTAATCTAAATATCTATGAAACAAAAATGCTAACTAAGCTGATATCAATAACTTCTTGTTGCTATTTCTGCTGGCGATCTGAGGAGCTGGAGGATGATTCATTCTGTCGGCTGCTTTCCTTTGAACCTTAGTTGATTGATGGCAAGCATTGGCTCAATTTCAGGAGGTTTGTTGAGCCGCGAACTGAGCTGGGCAGCGTAGGTGGCGTCTTGGATGTCAGGGATCATACATTGAACGACATCGGTTAAGCATTTCAGGGCGGCTCTTTGTTCATGAGGCTTGATTAGGAAATGCCAATATGTTTCTATGCTTAAACTGTTAACCCCGGCGATTAACCTTCCTCTGCTTTCTAACTCCGGATAACATGTTTGCTCCAATGTATTCGCTGTAGTAACCTTTCCGGGTGTACACTGGGAAACGATGTTTGCTATGTAGAGTGTATCGTTAACTAGATCAATCAAATTGTTAGAAGTCAATCTACACCTTGAAGCTACTCTTTCTGCCTTTAACACCTGTGTGTGCCACTCTGTGAATAGAATGTCCTTATGAACCTCAAGTATTCTCGGCAAATTGGAGGCTTTTCCCAACTTCGAATCTTGCCATTTGAGGTATGTTGTAATAGCTTCATCGGCTTGATTCAAGTCATCCCTTTCCTTTTCTACCTGCTCATTTACAGTTGTAGTTAATTCGCAGAGTGGTTCCGCTTGAGAGAGGTATTGAGCCAAGATTTTAACTTGCGCTATAAGCGCATTGTTGATTAACATTGCCTCTTTTCTGAATTCCATTATCTACGAATCTCCTTTGATGTTCTCTAGCTGCGCTGTAATTTGAGCGATATGCTCATCCTTGGTCTTTAATGATTGTTCATTCGCCGCTTTTAATTGCTCCAAAGCCTCCGTCAATTCATTTTGTTTCTGGATCGCTGCCTGATTAATCTTCTGCTTCTCTACCTCCCATTGTTGAGCCGATTGGCTATTTATTTGATGTTTCTCTGCTAACTATTCGCATGCACGCGTTGTCCTCAGTTGTTGTTCTGCTAATTGTTCCTCGGCTTGTATTACCCTCTGTTTTACATCCACTAATTCTGTTTGCAACGTGGAGATCTCTTGGTATTTAGTCTTTAATAGAAGACTTACCTCTGATGCCTTGTCGATAGTTGCAGCTGAATAAGCTCCAGCGTACTGTGACAATTTAGTTAGATCATCGGAGGGATCCAGTTTCTCCTTCCACACTACATTTCCCATGACCGTTTGTTCTGGAAAGATGGAAGGTTGATCAAGCCTTCGTCTCTTTCTCGATCGCTTTACCATGGCTCTGTGCCTTGGGCTGTAGAAGACATCCAATGGAGGAATATCTTCTACTTGTAGAGTGATTTGGTCGCTAGGACCTTTCGAAATTATTTCCACATCCTTAGTTTTAGCTGGGCCGTTGGTTCCGCTCAAAGCCTGAGATGAGGTATCATCCTGTACACTGCTGGTTTTAGGAGTATCAGTATTCTGTGAGTCTTTTCCCCCACTGATAATGGTGCTGAACTGCTGCCATTCCTTTTGCAGTTCAAGCTCTGTGATAGCACCCTTATTAGTATCGGTGGTGGTTTGTTTAGACTGAGACTCCTTTAGCAATTGTTCTTGTTTTTTCTTTTCTTGCTGCTCCTGTTCCTTCTGCCGCATCTCTGCCTACTCTCTTCGCTGGTTGTCCTCGTGCTCTTTGCGCTGTCTATCCTCCTCTTCTTTCTTTGAGCGCTCTTCCTGCTCTTTCTTTAAGCGCTCTTGTTGTTCTTTCTTCAGCTTCTCCTGCTCTTTCCTTAAGCGCTCTTGTTGTTCTTTCTTCAGCTTCTCCTCTCGATTTTTCTTCTGCTGTTCCTCCTCCTCATTATTATTGGTCTTCGTTGTATCAGGAGGTTCCTTTGTCTGTTGTTGGTCAGGCTCGCTTGATGATGCTGCTTTGGTTGGGATTAATAAATCTAGAGGCAGAGTTTGCAACCTCTCCTCCCTGAGTTTATTAAACTCAATTAACCCTTCATCGTTATATCGCATCTTGGCGAGTTGTTTGGCCTTAAATATCGATTCGGCTGCAGAGAAAACATCATCAAACATATCTTCCTTATGATCAAATGTCGCTAATTTGGCATGTTCCAAAGCGGCATATGCAGTTCGCTTTGGGTCATATGCTCTATTCGGAATTGTGGCAAGATTTAGAGCTTGCATCTTCTTGGCTTCTTTTTCCGCATGTTTTAAATCATGCAGGGTGAAGACTCTACATCTGAAGGGAAAAGTAGGCCAGCCCCTTTTCTTCTCCTTTCTGAGAGTTTGTGTGGTGCTCTCAGCTGTAATTTGGTACGCAATTTCCCTTGCTAGCAGTTTGTCAGGGCATATAAGGGGAGGACATGAGGATTGGCTTGGCTGCCAAAGACTCTAACATAAGTAAAATACTCTTCACCAAACCAACTACCCATTGCTGGCAAGTCAAAAGAGGCTAGGTAGGAGATCCTACGAATAGGCTTATCAAAAATTGAATAATAAACAGGAATCATGAAACCATTACAAATCTGATACATGTGGCTTTTATAGGATGACTTCCACATCTTGCGATGGTAAATATGAATGGGCGAGGGTTCCTGTGCGGTCCACCTCCAACCAAGAGTAGGGAATTCAGAATTAAAACACAAGGTATCCAAGATATATGCATTGTAGTAGAACGGGGGAATTTTCCTCTCAGTGACTCTAGTTTTGTTCCTAAGGTCACTAACATCTAATGCTAGCTTATCCGAAAGGATAGTAGCCCAATCCATAATCGTGCTATTCACTGCCGCCTCCATGAGAGGAACCATTTCAATGGTAAAAATGGTAGAGTCGTGCAAACCCCACAATCTACACATCATTATACCGGCGTAGCAATAAGGAGAACACAAAGAGTCGACTGAGTACTTACTGGAGGATTCATGCTTGTGCTTATTTGGATTCTGCCTCCAGTCCTTGATAGGTTCGGACTCAATCTCGTTCTCGCTTGTGAATTTCTCCAAAAAGGCGCTATTATATATCTTCTCTGGCTTAGGCAAATGATACATTTGCCTCAGATCTTCTGGCTTAAATGACCCAAAAATCCTCCCATCCTTTGCGATGAAAGTTCGGTCTGTGATGGGGATTTCTTCAATTGCCCATTTCACAACATCGGTGTATGGGAGCATTTTCTCCCTTGCCGCTATCCTATGGAGGAAGGAATCAGCCAAATCCTTGAGAGTGAATTTTGATTTCTTCAATGAATCTGCGGTAGCTTCATCTACCGCCTGCGTTGGTTTCTCGGCCTCTATCAAGTCATAATTTCCTTGCAAAGTTGTTCTGGCAAGGCCTACGCATGTTGTGTCGGATACCAGGCCCTTTTTGCTGTTTACTACTGCTTGCCCTGCAGCTGGTGGATTGGAAACACATGCAACTTTCTTCAACTTTTTACCCATCATGCCTGAATTGCTTTGAAAAACTGTATTCTGCACAGAGAGGCGATTTTGGCGTAACACAAAGATAGCAATAAAACTCACAGTTGATAGCAAAATGAAAAGAGGAACGTTGATATACTTTGCTTTTGTAAAACGGCGCGGAGACAATCTATAGGCAGATCTTAGGACATGGATTCATTAAGTGACCGTATAGAGCCTGCCACCTTATAAATGCCCATTATACCAATATTTGGTCGAGAGATCTTTTAAAGCATGCAATGGGCGTATTGGCGGCCGAGCGGGAGTGATTATGCCTTAATTATCATTAAATCGGGCTTTCCAATCACTTTAACAGATTTTTATTGAGAACCGTGCCTTATCGCATCGCATCGGGGGGGGGCATGACTGGCTTTAACAATGCTTTGAGTATTGCTAATCGACGATTGCGATATCGCATCGGCGAAAGGCATATGCGCATTAAGGATGAAACGAGGGGACCCGCCGATTGCCGATTGCAATATCGCATCGGCAAAAGGCATATGCGCAATGGTTTTAAAACAAGGGGATGAGCCGATTGCCGATCGCCGATAGCTTATCGCATCGGGGCCTTGATATGGGGCGCTTAAGTGGTGTCTTTGGATATCACCGATCGCCGATCGCCGATACACTATATCGCATCGGGGGGAAGTTCTTTAGCCATTTGGTGCATCCTTCATGTTATTGCGATATGCGATCCTCCAATCGCTTTATCGCAATAAACTGAATATTCGCTTTATTTCCATTTTTAAATAGATATTGCTTTTAAAGGGTCATTCATAAAGCGCTCCTTTGATTATCGGACTTTTATAAAGTAAAAGTTTTGATATCAATTTTATTTTTAAAGGGACCTATTTCATATTTTAATACTTTTATGAATAAAAGTAATATGAAATGGGGGGTTGTTTTCATAGCACAACAATTGGAGATTCACTGGAAGAACCAGTTATCTCTGGAAAAATCAAAAATACTTTAAAACTTTTTGACAATAGAGTTCCAATTATAAAGGAAAATTCTGATATAACTAGATATCTATGCATTTTGAATATCATGGAAATAATTTTGATAACTTCCTCCTTTTGCTAATTTAAAATTGATACATTTTAAGTTTAAAATAGGCCTTTGTTGGTTTATAATGATAAAAATAGAAACATCCTTCCAAATCAACTTTTATAGTAAACTCGCCTGTCATAGGTAGAGCCTCTGCTACCAGCAAACGTTTATAGTCTCGACAGGGATACCTTTTACCATGTAATGTCCATTGTCCATCCAATTAAGAGTGGTTTATCAGAATGAATTTAAAACTGCTTTCATTTTTGTTCATCCTTCTTTTTCTGTCTTGACAGGATAAAAAGCCATTGTCCTGGTTTGGTGGCCAGCTATTGACAATGCCACTCACTGGTAGTAGTTTAACTGAACAAGCTAGCTCGTGATGAGACTCCTTGTCTTGAAATTTCAAGCCATTACCCTATTTTGATGGGCAGTATTGGTAATGTCAGCTAAACCATTTCCCTATGAATGTGGTACGCAGGCTTGTAATAAGACCTCTTATCTTTAATATCTTTATATTTTAGAATTACACTCTGAAAAATCATCATCTTTAATGAATGGGGTGGACAATTACTTCTTTGAGAATTGATGGATGACAGGTTAAGAGTTGGAGATGCTGATATTGAATTGACTTCCATTTCTAATATTAATAACCTTTTGGGGCCAACTTGAAAACAGAAAATAACTCTCATTACTATTATGCCCTAAGGAAGAGTTGATCAAACTTAATTTGTGATTTCAGAATACAATGATACCTAATTTCCCAAAATTGTCCCTTTTGGTTGAAAGTTCTATTACTTGAAAGAAAATATTCATGATATTTCTATGAGACAACCTTTTCAAATATAGTGAAAGGTCAATGGAATATGCCTTTAAACTTTATTTCCTAAAACCTACAAACTAAGGAAAATTCTATAGAAACAAAAAGGAGAAGGTGTCACCTTCTCAATTGAAGAACTTTTTTAGGATAAGGCCATTTACAGGGAGAGACTCCCTCACACCTGTTAAATCTTGCAATAGAAAGGTCGAATGGCCTATTTTCTCACAAATCTGAAATGGTACAAGCCACAACTTTTGGAACTTGGTGTGTTTGCCTTTGTCCTCATGGGCTTTACCCCATTTCAGAACTAAATCGCCAACTTGGAATTGTTTTGACCCTGATGAAGCTGAATCAAAAGCAGCTTTGATGATTTGTTGGTGCTTGGTATGGGTATCCTTGGCCTTTTCTCTCTCTTCTTCTAGTTTTAGGATCTGATCATATCTGAGCTGAATAGAAGAGGAAGGAGCTTCTTCTATGAACTGCACTAGGGCTAAAGAGGGTAGAACAAGATTTGTAGGCAATATTGCTTCCTTTCTATATAAAAGATTGAACGGAGAGGTTCCTATGGAAGCCTTCTGTGTTATCCTATCAGCCCATAATGCGAAGACTAAGGATTTATGCCAATTCCTATGATTTTGTTCGATTGTTTGTTTGATAATTTTGATCAGATTCTTGTTAGTTGATTCTGCCAAACCATTACCCTGAGGATAGTAATTAGCGAAATATTTTAACTTAAATCCTCTTTTTATAGCAAAATCAATCATAGAATTGCTTGAGAAATAAGAAGCATTATCGAATACAAGAGCAGTTGGAACACCAAACCTGGTAACGATGAATTGGTCAATGAATTCAATGATTGCTTCAGAATTTGTTGTCTTCAAAGGGACTGCCTCAACCCACTTAGTGAAATAGTCGGTAGCAGTGAGAATGTACTTATGCTGCTTGGAAGAAGGTGGATTAATTTCCCGGATGATATCCAATCCCCATTGATCAAATGGTTGTTCAATGTTAACTGGTTGTAGAGGGAAAGATGATTTTCGTTGTCTCCCACTAGCAGTTTGGCAGTTGAGGCATTTCCTCACATAATCATGGGTGTTTCTAAAAAGAGTTGGCCAATAGTATCCAACATTAATAATCTTGTGAGCTGTTGTGTCAGCTCCAAAATGTCCTCCTGCTGGTCCATCATGTAACTCCTGCAACACCTTTTGGGCTTCAGCTTTCTCAAGGCATCTCAGCAAAATAGAATCATAATTTTTCTTAAAGAGCACATTGTCGATAATTGTAAAACTTTTTGCTTTTAACCTGATGGCCCTTTTTCTTTTGTAAGATAAATGTGGGGGAGCATGACCATTCTTTAAATAAAATATCAAATCTGCATATTGAGATTCGGAATCAGTGACACTTACCTAATTGATTTCTTCAGTTGGACCAGTGTCGCTTGATTCGGGAATGTTGGAAGCTCCTGCCAATATCCTGCAAAAACCTTGGCCCCTAACAATCTTTGCTGGCCTAATTTCTAAGTCATATTCTTGAAGCACTGTGACCCAATTTTCCCTTTTTTCACCCAGTTATTTTTGTATTAATAGTTGCCTAATAGCTGGGAAAGGAACTATTACTTTTGTATGGTTTTTGAGAAGGAAGGGTCTATAATGTTTGACTGCTTTAAACACAGCGAAAGCTTATTTCTCTACATCAGAGTAATTCAATTCAGCACCCTGTAGATTTGAGCTAAAAAATGAGATGGGCGCCTCCAAATTGTGATCATTTAGTTGGGTAAGTACTGCTGCATATGAAGAACTTGATGCTATAGTATACAAGGTGAAAGGATTAGAGAAATTTGGAGTAATTAAGGAAGGGGTGTTGATAATGGATTGCTTTATCAAATCAAAAGCTTCTTTTTCTATTAATCCCCACTTAAAGACTGCATTTTTCCTAATCATTGCCTGGAGGGGCAAAATAATATGAGAAAAATCAGGTACAAACCTTTTAACAAAATTTATCTGGCCAAGAAATGACTGCATCGATTTCTTATTGTGCGGGAAAGGGATCTCAGAAATCTCTTTGATCCGATCGGGATCAATATAAATGCCATCCCGGGAAACAACAAAACCCAGGAGTTTCCCTTGATCCAGAGCAAAGAATGATTTTTTGGGGTTAAGAGAAATTCCATACCTTTTACACCTTTGAAAGATCTGGTTTAAGTCATGTAAATTATTAGACCTCTCTTTAGAAAACACAGTTATGTCGTCTAGGTAGACGACCACCGTTCGATTTAACAATCCCCTAAAAGCAGTGTCCATAGCTCTTTGGAAAGTTGCTCCTGCATTTATAAGTCCAAAAGGCATCTTTTGATATGCGTATGTCCCCCATTTTGTTCTAAATGTAGTTTTAAGCTGGTCATCAGGATGAACCAAGACCTGGTTATATCCTGAAAAAACGTCTAGAAAAGACATCAATTCAGAACCTGCTACTGATTGGAGTATTTGCTCCATAGTAGGCAATGGGAAATTTCCTTTTAAACTTGCTTTGTTTAGATTCCTGAAATCAATACAAATTCGAATGTCGCCATTATTTTTCCTGACAGGCACCATATTAGAAACCCAATTGGAATGTCGGACTCGAAAGATAATCTTGGCTTTAAGGAGTTTGTTAAGCTCCGACTTAATCTGGCTTTCCAAATTTGGGTGTATTTTCCTTAACTTCTGCTGAATGGGTTTTTGATCGGGAAGCATTGGAATTGTATGCTGGATAATCGAGGTGTCATAAGTCTTTAAGTCATCATGTTTCCAGGCAAAAATGTGTTTATTTTTTCTTAACAGTTTAACAAATGCTTCTTTCTCTTCTACAGAAAGTCCTAATCCTAAATTGACATTCTGAGGAGCTTGCTCAGTACCCAAATTAACCAATTCAAACCTTAGGGTGGAGCTTTGGATCTTTGTATTAGTTACAGGTCTAAACCTGTCTTTTATATCATAAAGATCCTCAAGTTTTACCACAGGTTTAGGTATTGCATTTTCTTGAGGTATTTCCTTTATTTGAGAGTCATGCTCATCTTCTTCAATAATTTGATTGTCATAAGACTTTTCAGAAGTTAAGAATTGTAGAATATCATTGTCATGATTAAATACTCTCCAATTAGTGATATTATCAGGAATTGAAGGTCTGAAAATAAACTCTACAGAAAACCTATCAGGGTTGTAGTCTGTTTAGAGAATCTTCAGCAAAATCACATAATTAATAATTTGTCGACGCGTTTCGAACCAACCAGTGTGGTTCATCGTCAGGACAAGTTGAAGATCAAATCCAGCTTAGCATGTTTAAATAGTGTGTGCAGAGACTCCAACGGCTATATTGCCAACGACTAATTTTTGACCTAATGACCCAAGTCAGACCAATACTATTCCTGTTATATTTTTAATTTATTTATATTCTAGGAAATAGTTAAATTCGGAAATTTATATAATAAAATATTCATTTGTTATATATATAAATTCAAAACCCTAACTAATTCATATTAAAATATTATCCTTGGTATGTCGTATATTCATTTAATAATAATAATATTTTTATTCTATTTTATCATTTATACCTAATGGCCCAATTAATATATTTTATAATCAATTTAATAATTTAAGTTTATTTATATTAAAATAATAACCCTAGTATATCATATATTCATTTAATAATACTAGTATTTTTATTATAAATTAACAATTATACCTAATGGCTCAATTAATATATTTTATAATTAATTTAATAATTTATTTAAAAAAAAAAAAAAAAAAAAATTTTAATTTACTATTCCATATATTATTACAAATAATATATACAATATTTATTCAATTATATATATATATATATATATATTCTAATATTTTTATACCTAATCTTCTAAAAATACCTTATTTGATGCTTAGTTAGTTATTAAAAAATTATATGTTTAGGGTTAGATTAAATTTAATTTTTTTAAATGAATAATTGAAAATTAATATTAACCCATTACTATATTTAGACACTCCATAATTTATTAAGTAATTAATAAATTCTAAATAAATATATAAATATATATTCTAATATTTTAAAATACCCATTTGGTGCTTAGTTATTAAAATATTATATATTTATTAGATAAAAAGTATATTTATTATTTAAACTAGGTAAAAATAAATAAAATAATGGTTAGTTAACAAAACTAAACCAATTATTATTTAAATTTAAATTTAAATTTAAAATATGAATAAACATTAGAGGGGATTGAATAATAACAATAGGCCAATAATTAGAAGGGGGAACAAATAACAACAGGAAAATAAATAAACACACAAAGGGAAGGAAACCAGAAACACCGAGACCTCACCAAGAAGGGACAGCGGAGGCTAGGAAGACAGGGCTGGGACCCAACAGCTGCTGATCTTCCAGCCATCATCCCTGTTAAGATTATTCGGCCTTTTTTCAATTTCCAGGGCCTCTCTAAACTTGCGATGGTGAAACTGAGCAACTTTAGCAACGACTTGAGCCTCTTCGATACATACATGATGCATCGTCTTCTCAGCATGTTCAGCCAAGGCTGAGGATTTTGTCCTACCATGCTTCAAGTCAGCTGAATGCTCGCTAATCCTCTGATTGATAGAGCGACCTGTCTCACCAATATAAGGAACCCCACAAGAGCACGGAATGACATAAACGCCCTTCATGTCTTTAGGGTCAATAGGATCTTTCACAGACCTGAGGGAGCTACGGATAGTATTAAGAGGTCTGAAAGTTGTGGGAACATCAAATTTTCTCAGAATCCTCGCAATCTTATCCATGGTCCCTTGGATATAAGGAAGGTTGACCCCCAAGGTACGATCCCTGGAATCCTTACGGATTGACGGCTCCTTCCTAGCCTTGAGGAAGGCCTTATGACCCAGGTGTCTCTTGTAACCATTTTTCACAAAAACATCTAGGAGATGAGCCTTCTCCTTTTCCAAGCTCTCTTCATCAGAGATTCTAACAGCCCTAGTGGCGAGAGTGCTTAGAACCCCTAACTTTTGAGATGGGAAATGATGGGAAGAAGCATGCAAGTACTGCTCAGTATGCGTCTTCTTCCTAAACACTTGATGAGAGAAGGAACCATCCAACTTCTTAGAGATCAGAACATCCAGAAACGGAAGACAACCATTGTCTTCTTTTTCCATCGTGAATTTAATGGCATCGGACTGGTTATTAAGATGATTGAAGAAATGATCCAGCTCAACAGGACCATGAGACCAGACAACACCAGTGTCATCAACAAATCTTTTCCAAAGCTTCGGAAGGACACGAGACGAGGCCAAAGCCTTAGACTCAAAATCTTCCATAAAGAGATTAGGAGTCTGGAGGCTACGTTGGCTAGTAGGTCGGCAGCAGAATTCTGGGACCTAGGAATGGAGGAAATGTTAAATGCTAAGAAACGTGATGTAAGGTCTTGCACAAGCGATTGGTAGTGTTTAAGATGATTGGAAAGGCAATGAATCGCGTTTCTAACCTGCTTAACAATAATTTCTGAATCGCCGAATACTTTAAGGTATTGCACTTTAAGGCCGATTGCTTTATATAAACCCTGAACTAGGGCTTCATATTCAGCTGTGTTGTTAGCGCATTTGAATTCTAACCTGCAAGACAGCATTGTCTTTTCTCCATGTGGACTAACCAAGATGCATCCTGCTCCTGAGCCTTCGGAAGACTTGGAGCCATCAAAATACAAAGACCAAAATATAGGAGTATTAACATTCATATTTACAGTTTTCTCATAATCATTAAAACACCTAGACTTATCTGATTGTGAAAAGTTTTCAATCTGAGATGTAAAATGATTAACTGAGAAAGGGGAGGGTTGGGCAACAAAGTTG